>JASFDG010000362.1:1940-17580 GCA_036937095.1 Phaeolepiota aurea
AGGAACAATCTGAACCACTATTTTGAGTCATGATTTGCAATCTTGGATGGCAACTCCCATCGTCCCCTCCGTTCCTACCAGTAAGCCTGTCACGGTTTTTTTCCAGGAAGACTTCCACGTTGAGGGAAAAGTCGTACTCATACTCTGCGGACTGATCGCGTCTGGGAAGGTCAGTTTCCCTCCCTACATTTTGATGGTCTTCGTAGCTAAAATTCCAGCCTGGAACAAGTCTACTTTTGCAGAAAGCCTCCAGAGCCATTTTCCTCAATTCCACCGATGTAACCAAGATGATCTCGGTGACAGACCCAAAGTCGAGCGGCTCGCTCGCAGTTCCCTGGGTCAAGGCCTGTCCGTGTGTATCGATCGCACTAACTTTAATGCGTCGTGGGTCAATTATTTTGAATGGCTAAGATCAATTTCTCATTGGCTTGAATCTCATGCCTGGCAGACAACGTTCTTATTGGATCGAGATCGCTCGTAAGTTTCCAGGAACCTTGATTTGGGTTATTGTTTTCGATACGCCATACGAGGTGAGCAGATTAAAATACACAGTGGAGCCTCCTGATCTGATTTTTCCGCTCGCAAGGTTTGTGCGGCTCGACTTCAACAACGTATGTGAACAATCCTCATGCTATCCGCTTAATGTTTTTTTCTGACACTGGTTAACACAGGCACATCACATCCCACCATAAAGAACGCCGAGGAGGGATTGCCCATACTCGAACGCTTTGCATCGGACTTTGAGCAGCCTGACCCCAGCGAAGGGTACGATCGCATTCTGTATGTCAAACCATCAGACTGTCCTTCGCCGGATTACCCTCGCGCAAATATTTCTACTATTCTGGCGCGCGTGCGTGATTCTGCGCCCGTGGTTCACCAGGGCCTCTCTTTCGTCCGAGGTGGCTCCCCCCAAAGGCGGGGTCGTGGGCGAGCAAGAGGTACTCCACCTAGCCCTACGGGACGTGGTACGTATTTGCGAGGTTTGTCATCGACAAGCTTTCGTGGCTTGCAAACGACCACGAGGCGCGGATTTCACAGCCTGGTACGGGGCGTGACACCCACCCCAGCTCAATCCCACGTAACGCCAGGTGGTGCATTTCTAGTGGATCCACCTGTCACCATTTCGTCAGGAATCGATAGCAGCGCGCAAGACCCAAATACGGTTGACTGAAAGATATGTACAAGGTTTCCACACAAACAAATCTTAATCATGTTATCACAAGACGCATATGGTAAATTGATGCTTCGGGTGTCGGGATGGATTCAGTTTGTCCAGCCCCTGACATTCTCATCAACGCGTGGCATGTCTCGTGTGGATTTAAAAACCTGAACACAATAAGCCATCCTTCCCACTCTCTTTGTAACATTGAACGAACGCGGTCCTTGCGAAAACACGGAAACCCGCGAGCAGACCCTGGGTTCTGATTTTATTCTTCTGATTTTTCCGGTTCAAGCGCCTTTTGCACCTTTTTCCCGAGGATCTTCGCACTTACCTGAGTATAACCGTAAGCTACCGCGACATGATATAATGAGTGTCTTACGCTTCTGATATGAATGCTTGCGCGCTCAACACCATATTCCTGGCTGCGTTTGTATTTTTCAAGAGCGTCTTCCAGTCGCCCCGCTTTGACATACACATCAGCTATTTTTAGCCACAATAATCGATACCAGGCGGGCTCACTGGCTTCCAAAACGGCTGCATGATTGAAGGCAATTTCGGGGTCCTGCGGAGCCAACGAGGATGCGATCCTACGGTAATTATTAATAGGTATTTTATGGAAGTTGACGGTACAGTTACTCTAGATGATGTAGAGCGAGATCCGGTCGAGACACTGTAATTGCGAAATGTTAATTGAGCAACGTGTGGTGTCAATGAAAGCCCACCTGGTGAAATGATGTACGCGCTCGCAAGATCTGGATATAGATATTACATGATTTGAAACATTCACGCGCATAACACCCACTTGTGTGCGCATCGGGACTTGAAGGTTGTAACGCAATTGACTCTTTCCAAGCTTCAATGGCTTGGTCGTATTCCTCTGATACCTATCTTTTTAAAATGTACCATGCAGACTGGCTGGTGTTTGACTTACTCAGGTGATAATGTGTTACTCCCAAGTTAAAGAGTGCACTCGGGTTTGTTTTTATTTCAACGCTTCGTTGGTAAAGTGATTTAGCGGTCTGGACGTCGCCTTCTTCCAGTTTTGCTGTGCCTTGTTCGAGACACCGCAGGGCCTCAGCTTCTGCTGGATCCGATGCTGTTGAATGGGGCGTCACGGATGTGGCCCAACCTAAGATTTGATATTCGTCCCAATACAATCTAAAAGCAAGAGGAAACTCACGCCTTGAGGATACAACCTTAGCCACAATCCTGGTTTCGGGTCTCGTTCTCTTTGGTGATGCAAAGGCGGTATTCGAGGACCTCCGATATATTGAGGTGTTCGGTAGAGCGGTCCTATTCGATCTAAGATATGTAACAATTCTATGCGTTGACCGAGTGTAGGCGAAGAGGGACATTTCTAATTGTTCATGGGTGTCAGGAAACGGCCTGGCTCAGCTGTGTGCAATAATTGAAATCACGTGAGGTGACAGCATCAGTCGCACATTCAAATTTGAGCTGGAATTTCACCATCACCACGCTTCCCCAGGTTCGACTTCATCGCTAACGGTGAACTCTTTTCCTCCATGTCGTCCGCAGCAAGCACAGCCAGCCAGCAGGCTTCCTCATCGCAAAACCCTGAGGAGTACCTTCGCACAGCAAGCTTTTCGCGCTCAGCTGGTTCGACCGCACCTGAAAATGCTGTCACGGCGTCTGACCTGCTCATGGCTGCCTATGACCCAGCAAAATTACACCCGCTGGCAGATTTGGGTGACAAACTGGACTACCTGCTTCTTGATGATGAAAAGAAAAACGAGGTCCCTGGGGCTGACACAGCAATGCCGTCTAGGGGATGGAGTGATGATCTGTGTTACGGAACGGGTACCATGTATCTGAGTGGTAAGTTGGGATCTCTTTCAAATTACTGAATTTGAGTTCTCTGTGTTCGCTTCGGGCCCCATTTGCTCCCTGAACGTCTCTCACCTTATCTCAACATCTCGGGACACCCATCTTTAGCCCTCTTATTGTTCTAATTTGTCACATGTTCACCCTATTTCTACTAGGTTTAGCCCTTGGCGGAGTGTGGGGAGTACGCGAAGGTGCACGAAGACCACTTGCCGTCTCCAATAACAGATTGCGGATCAACAGCATCTTAAACTCTGTCACAAGGAGAGGAACTTTTATCGGGAATTCGGCTGGTGTTATGGGTTCGTTCGCGTCATAATTTTGATCTGTTTTTGGATATGTTGATTTATCACGCCTGCTTATAGCCCTCGTTTACAATGGGGTTAATTCTTCCATCGATGCTGTGCGAGGTAAACACGATACTTTCGGAAGTATGGCAGCTGGCGCAGTGACAGGTGCTTTATACAAGTCTACGGGTAAGTTATTACATCCCTGGTTCATTTTCCCTGGCTCATCTGCTCGTATGGCAGCTGGAGTAAAACCAGCCTTAGTCGCTGCAACTGTAGTGTCAGGCATGGCGGGCTTCTGGAGTTATGTGAAAAAGAGCGTTTGATGACCTATATGTATATACAACTTTAATTCTCCCCTTGTTCTGGTTCTGGTCCCTTGGCAATATGTGAGCGGCTTCTCAATGATGTTGTACGGAAACTGACTCTTCCATCATGGTTCAAGGACCCAGTATCTGATTGTTTGGCCGCAGATTCGTACCCTGATTTGGTACGGTGATCTGGCGTTCTTCCAGAACTTTAGATGATCTATGTCGCCTCGTTTCCTTCGCGCTCCTTTGATTTTTGGACACCACCCCTAGCTCAAATACTATAAATATTCTTACCCTCCAGTCACCGATATATCAATTCAAGCCCCGTTTAATCACTCGGAACGCCTGTGCACAGTTTCCCAATTTCTTTCATGACACGAACCACTAACGAGCTCATTGGCATTCCATTCCAAGACAGAAACCCACGTCAGCTGAAAGGGGTAACCATTGGACGTATACGAAATATCTCAAAATATTTCCTACCGCCGAGATATCACGAAACACGATGTATCTGGGGATGTAGACGATCTCGCCAGTCAAAGGTCAGTGATGAACATCCAACATTTCATGTGATGGTCACCATACATTTGGTTATCTGTTCTAATAGCTGCTCGATCCCTTGGAATCCATCAAAATGGGCCAAAACTGTTGTCATGTGCCATCCTCAACTCCGGTGCCTTTTTCGTTTCACCGACGATCTGAAAAAACATCACTCAACCAAGCTGTACACATTAAATATTGTTCAAATGATCCTTACGACTTTTGGAATCCCCCCCGACTCATTGCTACGAGTAGCGGTCATTCCTCTCCTCAGTCTTCCTACAATTCTATATTCTCCTCTGGCGGTTCCAGCTCGAGTCGAAGTCCCCCTTCTAGTCAAGATTCTTTCACAGATTTGTCTACGCAGTCCATCCAATTTGCGAGGCCATTACCACGAATTCAGGTCTCCTCACTTCTAGCAGACACACACACTCGGTTTGTGGCTGCCATCTCCATGTCCATCAGTGCCATTGACCTAGGTTATAACAATAGAACATATCACCTTGAAGTTGTTCAGCATCCGTTACGAACGGCGGAATTTGGAATGGCGAGCCTCTCTCGCCTTCCATTAAGCCCGCCAATCATCGCACAGCTCACTGTCAGAGACCCCTCTGGCAACTCCGTAATTCCGTGCGTGTTCCATGGTCATCTGGTTGTTAGACACAGGGTTTTATCTATGATTGGATTACAGGGAGTCGGAGCTGCCTTTCCTTATAGCGCATCTTTCGCTTTTTACGGATGACGGGTTAACGCCTCTTGATATGGGATCTTCGACTGCGCGCAACCAATCGCAGCCTATCTTATATGGTAATCTTGTTTCCTCAGTGGACCAATTAGAAGACCTTCAGGGGAACATGGGGTTATTTTTCCTCTTCCCAGATGTTAGTATTCGTTGGCGTGGTCGCTATCAGATCGGCATCACACTCTCAAGAATTTCGAGGTAAGGCTTGCATCCCTTTTCGATGCAGCCTTTTCTTTTTCACAGGCCGTGTCTCATAGCGCTGACTCTTCGGGATCTTTTATTTTGGCCAGTCAGGGCACAATTCTCGCGGAAGCTAGGACGCGGGCTTTTGATGTTCTTGCCCTCAGCGACTATACAGCTGCGCGTGCGTGGCGGTTCTTCGAGTTTCCTATTTAGATTGTACTGAACTATGTCCCTTTTCAAGCCACTACCCGGCTAACGCAATGTTTTCTTCGACAAGGCGCAAGGATGTTTACGTTCATGTCTTGACCAACTCTTTTGTCCAGCTTTCAACAACAAACAAATTCGCTTTCTTATTCTCATTTTTGGGTGTCCATTCCCCAGTTATTGCAACTAATTAACACAATTTTTGTATCCCTGCATCCTAATGTTGCCATTCAGGATGTCGCTTTCACCTAATCTGCGATGAGCTATCTTTGTGACAAGGCTCGAATAGATTTGTATATTTGTGCGAGCTCCTGTTTCAAGCTCAGGTGGAGTGTGATTAAACGAGAGACACGTTAACCTGGTTTCCGCGTCTTCAGTATGATAACTGATTCGCAACTTGTAGCACATCCGTGCGTGGTTTCCGCCGAGGAAGCAACGTTGCCACCACGATTTCTGTGCACCTGGTCATTTATGACAAATCTGCGGTTGGGATGACTTGGGCAGAAATTTTTTGATCGCCCAGGGAGCATTAGTCTAGCAGGCTTACCATAGCTGCGGTTTACTTAAAACCTGTGCAAATAGAATCAATTTCTCCTCTTCTTCCTTCTCCCATCTCCACCTTCTGCCATATTGCTCCTCTGACCCCATCCCGACATGAGTGCAAACGACTACTATTCCGGTGGAAAGCCCCAACAGGGTTATGGCCAACAACCCAACTATTATCCCCCTCAAGGTATGAATTTGGATCGATGTCATTATCCAGTCTTCTGGGTATATGGCATGGCGCCACATCCTGCATTGCATCCATCGTGGTCTTGTCTACATCTGCTCAACTGATTGTTCCAGGCCCACCACCAGGCCAAGGTGGCTATTACCCACAAGTGCGCCCAATCTCGTACTCGACATTCTCATGCATAGACTCACAACATATGCCATTCTAGGAGCCCCAACAAGCACACCAAGGGGGATACAATGGACAATATCAGGGGCCACCTCAAGGTTACCCCCAGCAAGGCTATCAAGCTCAACCTGGTCCCCAAACGGTCTACGTGTGCGTGTATTATACTTTTGCCGAAGCATCGGCCGCTTGCTTATTTGCATGTGCTCCCTCTTATTTAGTCAGCAACAGCCTGATAAAGGAGGGTCAGCGGCATCTGGAGGATGTATGGCCTGTTTAGCTGGTATCTGCTTGTGCTGCTGCGCTGAAGGTGTGTTGCCTCACTTCCCGTACCCGGATTTCGGTTGAAACTATTTTTAGAAATTTGTGATTGCCTCTGCTGAAGCGATCGCTTAGCGCATTGTACGCGCTGTTTTATGTTTTGCATCAGGAGAGGGACACTCATCGCCATATCCATGGATCTGTTTCTTCTATCTTCTCATGATTGACGACTAGTTATGACACCTTTCCATCGACTTATGGTGCTGGTATCATTCAGTCTCCCCTGAACATGTAGCTGACAATAATTTTCTACTTCCCCTTTTTCTTTCTTGCGACGTCTCGCCTTTGTATTCTTCCAGCTACAATATCAAAGCTTTTTAAATTTCCGTTGTTGCGCTCTGCCAATTTAAGATATCCATGCTTCTTGGCTTGGCGATGATGATCTCCCTTGCCCTGGTATAACAGTACGCTTCGAAGGCTGGTGTAGTTTAAGCGGGGGTATTGGTCCAAAAGACACTTATTATGACCCTTTATTAGACTGATGTTGGCCAGTGATATTATCATGGATAGGTGTCTTGATGATCAGCCATTTCTTTTTGGCTCACGGTGATACAAAGTACTTTAAGGCGAGGTGAGGCGAAAAGACCGCCCATCTCCTTTTGTGGGTCTAGTAGTAGGTCGGAAATACACCTCAGGTCGGTCGATGCGCGCAGTACTTTCTTTGGGTATGAAGATGATCATATTGGAGAATGTATTGGTGTATAGATGTCGTCTAAAGAGGCTAAGTATCCCAGAAAATTGGAATCACCGTGTACTTGGCAACTATCCAAGTCAATGGATAAGTCTACCGTCATATGTGATGGATTGGAGAGCAGCCACTGAGCCAGTATCACATTGAGATGCCCCAAGTCATGCATTGAATCAGGCGAATTTGATTGGCTGATTGGCCCATGACTGGGATTCTCCGATTCATCCCGTTCACCGCCAGTCACGCGTGACCAGAAATCCATTTCTCCCCTTCGTCCCAAAAATTTGCAAACCAAATGTTCGCGAGGCTGTCTGCAGGAGCCTTGAAGAAAGCTGCCAGCCTGGGGGCTTCGCGCTCCTCGACGCTGGTAGCTGGATCACGCGGCGTATCGGTATGTGCACCCCTACATAGTCCTTGTCGACTTGTGCTCAACTTGTCACCAGGTCCGATTTGCTTCTTCAAATGCATCCTCTCACACCGCATTTGAGGTATGTGGCACCGAAGATGGTATCAGGGATTTGTCTGATGTTATGCTCTAGTCGTTCCTTAATTCTCGCGCAACACTCGCGTCGGCTTCGCTCTTCACCGCTGGGTCAATAGCCTGGTATACACACCTCTACGGTTCCCTGCCTTTCCTCGGCGAGGCGCATGCTAGCCACCTTAGTGATGAAGGTCTCCATCCAAATGCATATCCCTGGTCTCATAACGGCATCCTCGACACGTTTGACCATGCCAGGTAATTTTTTATTCAGACGCCTATATTTACCCCCTCGTTCAAACCGTTGGCAGTATTCGGAGGGGCTACCAGGTTTATCGCGAGGTGTGCGCGGCTTGCCATTCACTCGATCGCATCGCTTGGCGTAACCTCGTCGGCGTCTCACATACCGCAGACGAGGCACGCGCCATGGCAGAGGAGGTGGAGTACACAGACGGTCCCAACGCGGAGGGTGAGATGTTCCAGCGCCCGGGTAAACTTGCGGACTACATGCCATCTCCATACCCCAATGAGGAAGCTGCTCGTTCGGGTAACGGTGGTGCCCTTCCGCCTGATTTGAGTCTGATTGTGAAAGCCCGTCATGGCGGTGCTGTGAGTCGTTTGTCTGCACTTCGATTGGCGTATATACCAATGCGGAGAAATACAGGACTACATCTTTTCACTTCTGACTGGTTATGTTGACCCTCCTGCTGGTGTGGAAATCCGTGAGGGTATGAACTATAACCCGTACTTCCCAGGAGGTGCCATCTCTATGGCCCGTGTCTTGTTTGATGGTCTTGTTGAATTCGATGACGGTTAGTGTTTTTCTGGTCATTGCTTTAGTCATGGTTTTTGACATTTGCCAAAGGCACCCCTGCTACAACCTCGCAGATGGCGAAGGATGTCACCACTTTCCTTAGCTGGGCTGCAGAACCCGAGCATGACGAACGCAAAAAGTATGGTATCAAGGCCGTTATTCTATTCTCGGCACTCTTTGCTTTGAGTCTCTATGTGAAGCGCTTCAAATGGGGCCCTATCAAGAACAGGAAGATTAGTGGGTGACTTTTGTCTACCTCAGCCGCTACGTTTAGTAACCATTACGTACCTTTCCAGTTTACACGCCACCAATTGATAAAACGCATTAGAAAGTACATCTTTGTACTGTCATAGATGCAAGCGGAGGAAGGGGCTTCTGGAAAATATTTTTTCTGCTAATAGAATCGAATAAGACAGAGATATTGGTCTTCACGGAAGTTTTTCATTTGCACGAATCTTGATTGGTTTATCCCCACTTGGTAGATATGTCAAAATGGTCAAGAAGCCAAATCTAGCTAAATGGCTGATGATTGTGGTCTTACTGGAATCAGTGGCAAAAGTTCCATTGCTACTGTTGTAACATATTCTTCAGGTTTTTTATACTTTGGCAAGGGGCCATTGTGTATTGAGAGGACCCAGAAACTTGCAAAGGTCAGAACTATTCTAATCCTTACCATCCTATATATATGTATACATGCATTTAGGTACTGTATAGGTCTAAAATTTTGTAGGTAAATGTGGTGGCAATTATGATTTATCTTAAGGAATGGGAGATCTTTTTCCCACGGGCTGGCTCCCTCATCGGGTCCATCCGTGCTTTCATGCTTGCCACTTACCACCACGAAACCACATTTATTTCCCTTCATCGAGGTTTTTCTTCCACTCACTTACCATGTCATCGGAGTCATGGCCACCACAGCTCAAGTATATCTTTGCGAGAGCATATCTTCATCATTAGCTGATCAGGTGCCACAGAGATTGGGTCGCTAAATGCTTGGGCGCAATGACGACTTCAAATAAGACGGAGGCACAAGCTGAATTAAGACAGGTAATTGCTGATGCTTTCGCGGCCCACACCCTCTGGACAACGGACTGGGCTGGTGTACAGCTCAAAAGGTCTTGTATTCGATCTGAGTCAGCACCGCTTGCTGATCGTCTCCTCAGTTTGCTCCCTAAACCTGAGCCGGTCTTCACAAGCCTAAAACGCAAGAAGTAAGTTTGTCTTCTCGGTCCCAGGATCGCTCATATGTGGATTTCAATCGCTTATTGTGATCTCATTCCCCAGCAATGACATTCCCACTGTAAATAAAAAAGCGAAGAAAGCACTCAAAAACAATACAGGAAACTTGGCCGACTTCGCCGATAAAGCAGCCATCAATCGACGGGCTGAGCGCTTTCAACGGGAACATGAGCTTGAAAAGACAAAGCATCTGCGGTACGGCAATGGAGCAGCTGCACACAAGGTCAATAATCACCATAATGGGCGAACGTTCAAGACTTCACATTCAGCATCGCCGTATGGAGGGAACGACGAGCCTGAAGGAGATCCGGTAAGTGGGACGTTATGGGCCATGTGTATGCATTCAACGGTGTGCAGAATGTTATTGATTGGGACGCTGACACAATTGTTGGAACTTCGAAAGAGTTATTCAAAGACTACCTGCGGCTGACTAGTGTAAGTCTTCACATGTTGAAACTTCTGGCTTTGTTCTTACGGTCATATGTTTCCAGGAACCCAAGCCAGAAACGATTCGTCCTCTCCCTATTCTACAACAAACACTCACCGAACTAAAGAGGCGATGGCGTGAAAAATGTCAATATAGTTGGATTTGTAGCCAATTGAAGAGTCTTCGGCAGGATCTTACAGTGCGTTACTATCAGTATCCTCATCGGTCAATGTTACTCCAACAACTTGGTTCCCAGGTCCAGCGAATCAAGAACGATTTCACGGTACAAGTATATGAAATCCATGCTCGTATGGCTTTAGAAAGTGTCCGTACCTTAAAACATCATGATAATATCTCACTTATGTATATCATTGCACAGAGCGACATGGTCGAGTACAATCAGTGCCAAGCCACGTTAAAGGTTCTCTATGAACTAGGGATCACGGGGAAAGTGGAAGAGTTTACAGCGTACCGCATATTGATGCTTCTGCATGGACGAAATCGGAGTGGTAAGCCCAGCCTCCCTGTCGAATGCATACCTCTACTAACATTCTCTTTTGTTGTAGAATTAAATCTTTACGTAGGTCAACTAACAGCCAGACAGAAAGCGGACCCAGCGGTACGTCATGCGTTGGCAGTGCAGCGGGCACTGGCTATGGGCAACTATCATTCTCTGTTCGAGTTGTATATGACGGCACCGAACATGGGTGCCTATATCATGGACCATTTCATTGACCGTGAAAGGGTCAAGGCTTTGATGGTCATGTCCAAAGCGTATGCCAATTCCTTGTTTTCAAGACCGCCACACCTAACCTCTTTGCCATCGTAGATATTTATCAATCTCTCTCACACACCTTCAGCATGAGCTAGCCTTTGATTCTCTGGAACAGGCGCACACTTTTCTGACAGATCACTCTGCTTCACGCTTTTCAAACCCGAATTCTCCTGATGCTCAGAAGCTCCTCGATTGTAGAGCCATCGCTGCACAGCTGGCTTCAGTATTCGAAGAGAAATACCGCAAAATCTTGATCAAGGGTGCAATCTAAATTCCTCAAGACTTTTATTGAATTACAATCAGCCTTCCCAAGTGTGCCCATTCCATCTATTTCTAATGTTCCTCTGGTTCCTCTCTCCTCTCCTCTCGGCCCTTCTTCGTTTTCGATTTCAGTGATACCCGGATTCCAGTTGCCCTTAGGCTTAGGATGGCCATCATGCGTCTTACTCGTATTGGTGACATGTGGTTATGTCACAATATCGATGCCCATGGTAGACCCAATGTCTCGATGGAAAAGCTCTTGACGAGCGGAACATTGGGAGGATGGATCAAGCCTTTAGGTGTCGAGGTATATCTTGGAAGTCTTTAGACCAGAAAGCCATGTATTATTGCTAGTGCTTCACAAGACTAAATTACATTTCCTTGATTAATCGCGCATTCGAGCTGGTATGAATCGTCGAACAATGACTTCGCGAACGGAATAGTGCGGGAAACATGCTGGTGAGCTCAGGATCTCCATTGACAGCCGTGAATGGGCGGGAATGGTAACATAGACAAGAACGAGTGTCTTCAAATAAGGCTCGTGAATAGGGTAAGGAACGTGCAGTGGTAAGCGACATACCTTTTGGACCTGCGAGTTGACCCGATTGATTGTACTTAACCATGACCAAGTGAACGGGGAGGAGTTTTGCAGATCAAGAGGAGAGGATTCTTGGTCTTCGGGATCTTCATACACGGGACACACGACCAGCGCAAATCTGGATACGATATGTTAGTCAAAAAGTGGGAGGAGGTGTAGATAGACGTACTCTGCATGGCTAAACACGGGGCCTCGTTTATACAGCAGGTAGTCGACACAGAATTTGATGCCACCTTTTACGACCCAGCCGAGAGAGCGGTAGTGGTGGTAGACGACATAGTTGATGAGGAAAGGGTTGTCGAATTGTAATGGTGGTGGCGATGGACTTGGTGGTAGTTTGGGGGGTAGATGGGCGATTTGGAAGGCTTGCCAGATGTTTTCAAGCGACATGGGCTCTTCCTGACAATCGAATTGAGGCGGACTGAGAAAAGAAAGACGGAATACATACTGTCTCCGGATCGAGGACAGTCAGGCAGTCGAGGTTCCACAGCAGGAAGAAGGCTTCTTGTAGTGTTAGTTGTAGATGTTCCACGCCTTCGAGGTCCTCTTCAGCGGTGAAAGCTTGCGGCTCAGAGTCTGGGGCTTCAAGAACGGCTGGAGGCTCCGCTGGCGTCGGCTTCCACGTAGCTGCCGAGGGAATCGCAGGCCCTGACAAGGCTGGCTGTACCACTCGACCTTCTGTCTCGAAGATGACCTCGGCTTCCTGCGCAACAGCAGCGATGGCCCGCGCACGGTCAAGCTTGAATTGGCGGCGCTCCGCTCGCCGTCGCGCAGTTATTTCCTCCGAGGTGAGTTCTTTAACACACTTGTTAATTCGAGGTAAGCTGCGATCCCGAGACTAGCTGACGCACGTTTCCCGCCCAGCTTTCTGATGTTGATTTGCCGGGCAAGCCAGCTTGGCTCACTCCTCGAGAGATCTCCCTTGCCAAAGAAACCTCGTCGCCAGAGGAGAAGCGAGTGTTTTGTATCATAAACCCATACAGAGCGCGTTGCAGCATCGAATATGCCTTCGCAATGCGGGTTTATGACTCGAGTCGATGAGAATCCTAGAAATCCTAAGATGGAATGCAGTCGGGTAGGTGGAGGATCGGCAAAGATGATGGGGAGAGGGTTGGCATATATCCTGTTGTTTTCGTTTCGCCTGGCATTGTTTTTGTATGGTCCTTTGGACTTTGAAGGAGGGGTGATAAGTGACATCTCTGAGTGGATGAGTATAATTTTAGTTCAGTGATTTGATCGTTGGCTTTGGAAAACAACAAGGACAAAGATATCATACGCGAACCCTTTGACATATAGTCCTGTCTTTATTACCTTTCCACCACATCATCTCTCATTCATGGCCGATAGAAGAAGAGCGGAAATTGAGCTGAAACGCGCCAAGCTCGCAGAACTCAGGAAGGCGAGGGCTGAACGGCAGAAGGCCGACACAGAACGAAGAACATCAGATGTATGTGTGTACCTAGACATCAACGTGGGTTGTATAGCTGATCCTATATAAGGTTCAGGGGCCTACTCCTGCGCGGAGAGATGTAGATGACCTCGTCAACTCTTTGATTGCTAGCACTAGTCGAGGGGGCGTCGACAGCGCCGATCTCACACCTTCGTCGTCAATACCAGGAACACCAGCCCTGGGGCAGAGTATGGCGCTTCCTGGAGTGGCGCTGTCGGCTTCTGGGAGGGCGAGTAGTAGGCAGAGCGATTTCTCGGCTGATCGTATCACCGTTGGAACCACACAGGCCCAGTCGAGCAATGCAACAACGGAACACGTTATTGAAAGGTCAGCATCCTCTATCTTTCGTAGGAATTTAACACTTACCATTCACCAGGGCCATAACTCCTCGATCGTATCCAGATCTAATTGACGTTGACCAAGAACTCTTTGAATTGCCTCGTAAGGTCCTCATTATAACTTATACAATGTACACGTTTTGATGAGCGAAATTTTGGAATCCAGGAACGCGTTATATACAATAAAGAAGTTCAAACAACAGCCGTCGAAACTGAATCCCCTCAAGACTACGAAGAACAAATCCGCCAGCGAATTCTTAGGGAGAGGGACCTGGAGGCAGAGCAAGCTGCGCGAGAAAAGGACCTGGAGGAGCAAAGCGAAAAGCTAGATCAGGAGATTGCGAAGGAGATACGAGGTATGGGCTCTGCTCTTCATGAAGTCAGACTGACTAATTCTCTGCCTACAGAATTGACGGAGGAGGAACGTGCAAGCATCTTTGCGGCCCCCGAATTTTTAGAGTTCGTTGAACAATCTTCAAAGATTGTTCAAAGGGCGCTGAACGATAATTACGACTACATCCGTGATTACACGATAGGTGCCGAGTCCGGAGGGTATGTGTCGTGGTTCTGGCTCTCGCCTTTTGCTAAATCGATTCAAGAGATGACTCGGAAGGAAAGCGCGTGAAGCGAGTGTGTGAGTTCTACGATGAGAGGTATGGAAAGAATCGGTCGATAACTGATGTTGACTGGTCGCCCAAGGTATGCCATTTCCAACTACTTACACCGCTTCAGGAAATCATATTTCTTAGTATCCAGAATTGAGTGTTGCATCGTATAATAAGAACCCTATGGCCCTAAACGAACCAGATGGCATCGTTGCTGTATGGAATCTGCACTTGTTGGAACGACCGGAGTTTGTATTCCATTCTCAGGTGAGTAACCCTTGACGGAGGGATATGTGTCTAACGGTTATTGTCATGCACTAGTCGGATGTATTGTCAGTCACCTTCTCACCTTTCCACTCAAACCTCGTGTTTGGAGGTACCTACTCTGGGCAAATCCTGCTGTGGGATACGCGATCCAAGCACTTACCCGTTTTGAAGACGCCATTGTCCGCCGCGGGCCACACACATCCTGTCTATGCGATGCAGATGGTAGGAACCCAGAATGCGCATAATCTTATCACTTCTAGCACAGATGGGACAGTATGCAGCTGGCTAGTCGATATGCTCGCCCAACCACAGGTAAAGTTGCTGCGCAAATCCATCTGAATTCGCCAAGAGATTAATGATGATCTAGGAAACCTCGGAACTGCTTCACACAGGTCATAATAAGACCGCCGAGGTGTCAATAACAACCCTTGACTTCCCCGACAATGAGACGACCACATACTGGGTCGGCACAGAAGAGGGTAATGTGTACCAGGCGAACCGCTACGATCGAGCAGGAGCGAAGGCAGGCTTGAACCAGTATGACGTATACAAAGGCCATTCAGGACCTGTCATGGGGCTTCATTTCCACCCACTCGTTGGCCCTGTAGATTTCTCGGACCTGTTCCTGACGAGCTCCGTTGATTGGACCGTCAAGCTATGGCGTGCCAAGTCACTGACAAAACCGTCAACGTCGCAAAATAATATCCCCCCTATTTACTCGTTTGATGAAGCGGACGACTACGTGTACGACGTGAAATGGCATCCATCTCACCCCGCGACCTTTGGGACTGTTGATGGGTCCGGCAAATTTGACCTCTGGAATTTGAACGTCGATACTGAGGCGCGTCTACTTCATACCTCTGGGGGTGATGGCTGATGATTAATTTTTCGCGATTGATCAGGTCCCTGTGGTGTCTACCACAGTCGGTACAGGCCGAGCCATTAATAAGCTGCAATGGGATCGTAAAGATGGGCGACGGGCTGCTCTCGGTGGGAGTGATGGGCGATTGTACATTTATGATATTGGCGACATGGCTATTCCGCGCGAATCAGAGTGGACGGACATGCAGAAGACCGTTGCGGGAATCATTGGTGGTGGTCAGGCTAGTGGGAGTGCCGATGTTGAGAATGCACGGATTGTGGCTGGGCGGTGACCCCTTCTTTTCTCTTTCTTTCCGTGTGGGGCTGGTATATCGTCGGACTGATGAGT
>JASFDG010000363.1:0-18648 GCA_036937095.1 Phaeolepiota aurea
TGCACTGACACCTTCAAGAACAACATCCATCTTGGGAAAGCAATGTAGCCACAGGAGCAATTGAGCTCAAAGAATTCCATGACAAGATGATGATAACCAATGAGGAGGAGAACTGATTAAACATACCTGAGGAAAAACAAGGGTGGTCAACAGTTGTTTATGCTGATGCACACTACTCTCATCATCTGAACCATCCCTTCACAACAGTCATACAGATTCCCCATGAAGACCAAGACCAAATCAAACATCCTCCACACCCATTTTCATTCCTCCAATTTCTCTTCCAGTCCCACCTAGATGGATTATACCTTGAGCTCACAACTACTGCCTTCTTTAGACACATCAGATGTGTTTCATTAAGTTACCTTTCGTATATAATCTACAATCTAGTACTCACGGACTGGGCCTCACAAAGTTGTCCTACTACTCCAGGCTGTTCATCCCACAACATGTTTGGGCTGAACTTTTAATAAGATTCCTTGTATATAGCAAATCTATAGACCTTGTTCTACGTACCCGCAGGCTTAAATCATAAAAAAAGTCTCCTTATTCAGCTCGAAATGTAGGCTTGAGGTCGGTCACAAGCATTTGCATGGCAATTGCAGCGGAGTCGATTCAGATTTGATGGGAAAAGCCATTGCCGCTAACATGCCGCTTTCTGGAAATCACCGATCATGATCAATCATGCTTTGTCATGGTTGAAGTTTGTGTCCAAGATCGGTGGATCTGACGCCTCTTGGTAGGGTTCCTCTGTCGGGTAGCGTGAGAGCTCGATGTCGCATGAACCGTTTTTACTCCTCAGCCAACTCCCAGCCCAATGCCAACCCCTGGAGTCTGCTCTCCCCGGGGTCTTTTCACCAACTGTCAATTTGCTTTCCTAGATCTCAGTTTTTCCCTGCCGATACCTAACCACCAAAGGCGACGACTGTCATTAGTTGTTGCCTCTGTAGTTCTGTGTTTCTGCAGACCTTAACGATTCGGATCTACAGTATCTTCAATGGAATTCTGCGAAAAAGAGCAAGCTCAGAGCCGAACTGGGCAAATTGAGTGCAGGCTCTCTGCTGGCTAATTGTCATGAGCAATGGTAATTCAAATTAACCAATAGAACTGAAAACATGTTTACGGGCGCCAATGCCTTTCCCAAGCACCTCTTCCCTAAGTGAGTAGTTATGTGATTGGCGCGCAATGTTGTAATGTCAATTGACAGCACCCTAGATGCAGTACATGCGCCATTTACATGGGCCAACATGGTACCGAATACGAACGATTGAACCATGCCCCTCAGCGTTCCCAGTGGCTTAGCAGTGCCAGGGAGCCATAATCTTTGTTCCCTTAGCCCTCGTTAGGAAACCGAGTGTCAAATTTGAAATTTTGATGAGTGCTCTAACCCAGAGGAAAATCAATTGGGGGTGCATCTGCGAAAAGCAACAATGCGATTGCTCGTGCGCCCAGATCGCACAAGGCCAGTGCGATTTGACCGGCAGGGGTGCGATCATCCTGAACGGGACATCTCTACATTGTTCCAGAAATCTTGTAGCGATTCATTCAAAATGGAAAGACAAGCACAAGCGGACACGCCGACGACGCGCCCCAACTCACAATAACCATAATAATTTAGTGGTGAGCACACGTTCACCGTCAAGCCATTCTTTTCTGCTATTCGAGGGGACCGAACTAGCCTTTTCTGCTACTGATATTTTCTTGGCAGACCTTCAATCGATGCAGGGTAATTTCGTCGGGCTTTGTGATTGCTTCATGCTACACGTATTTATAGGCGGGTGAGGGACTCTCACCAACCCTCTATCCCCCAGCGGTGTCTCGGTCACCAAGGATCTTCACGCAACAATGATACTTTCAACGAAGTATTTGCTTGTGCTGATCTCAGCTGTACAAGTACTCGCTCAGTCTCTCAGTACCCTTACCATCGACTGGTCCCATGGACCTCTAGCAACCAACCTTGGAGAAGTAAGCGGTGGTACTGACGTCGACATCGTCTGGGACGTTTTCCAAAATCCCGACAATCTCACCCTTTCTGTATTGCTGAAACAAGATCTCGGTACGGGAGAACAAATAGTTGTGGCAATTATTGCTACTGGCGGCGTCCCAAATAACGGGGCTTTCCTTTGGAGTGTAGATGATGGCTTCTCTGGCGGAGGCTACTATATTCGCTTGCAAACGGGAAGCTCAAGCGACTGGGATAACGGCACTAGTAGCACTGACCCGCCGACCCCAGGTGGTGTTTATGGGCTTGCAGGCCACTTCATGATGTCTTCTACAGTATCAGCTGGCGCACCGCCCCCACCGCCCCCCCTCCTACACCTGCTACCTCCACCGTGGCCCCCCCGAGCACCACCACGGTAGGTGGTACAATCTCATCTAGTCCCACCAGCAGCTCTCGCTCTCGTGTCTCTGATGCTAGGACATCAACTCGTCGCACCACTACAACGCCAACTCGCCCCGTCACCACCCCCCCTCGTTCTGCCACAACTACCGCTATCACACCTTTCGCGGCGTCCTCGCAGCCTACAACTAGACCCTCCTCTCGTCGTGTCACCACCACTGCCCCACCACCACCACCCCCTACCACTGCTCCCTCTACACAATCACGCCCCGCTACTTCCACTTCTACGCCTGTCACTGGGGGCGCCCAACTCTTCCTATTAATTGGTCTGCCACTAGTCTGGACAATAGCCAAGGGTCGATTATAGCGGGTACAAATGTCAATGTTGTCTGGGACCCCGCTCGAAATTCGCGTAACCTCTCTCTTTCAGTCCTACTCAAGCAAGGCAGTGGCAGTGAGGGAGGTCGTGTCGTTAGCGTTCCCGCACTCAGGGATGTCCCGAATAGTGGTTTGTTCGTCTGGCATGTCGAGAACTCCCTTCCTCCAGGTGGTAACTACTACATCCGTCTGCAAACAGGAACCTCTGATGACTGGCATGGCGGCCTTAACACTTCGCTGCCCACACCAGGCGCCATTTATGGAGTCGCAGGTTACTTCACCCTTAACTCTACGACTAGTGGTACCGCCGCCGCTGCCACCGTGGTTGCAACCCAATTCGTCACTTGCTGCGCTGGTTCGGGCTCTGGTAATGCTGTGAAGATCGCGGGTTCTGTGATTGGTGGTCTTATAGGTTTGCTATTCCTCTTCTTTGTGCTGTACCGAGGGTTCCAAAAGAAGGTGATACAGACCACCCAGCCATCGCATGACTTTCCCTGTTACTAATTCAGTCCTTTTCAGCCACCAGCCCCTGGTGCTAACCCATCGGAAAACCGCACATTTAATTTCGGGTTGTCACCACCAGTCCTGCTATCGGCACGCGAAGACAACCACAGGCTGGGTCCAGCTCAGGTTAATCTATGTTTTTGCATACAATTCTCTTTGTTTGCTTACGTTCGCAATAGCTGACACTCATCCTCAAACCAGAAGGCCTCTCCGACACTAAGCCGATTGCATGGCAGGTGAACCTTCGTCAACAGTCTAGTAGTCTCAGGGCTTCGCTAACTAAACGGCTAGGTATTCGACATTGACGGGAGAGGTACGAATCAAATCATACTCCAGTAAAACCCGTTCATATACTTCTTTTCGCAGACCCCTCGTTCGAAGCTATACTCCCTCCTGAGTGACTCCCCATATCTGCCTTTTTCCCTTTGCGCGTTTCGCTGACCCTAATTTTCAGTCGGGGGTTCGGAAATGTGAAGATCGAAGAGGATCTCAATAATATCGCGGGTATCTCCTATGCCAGCAGTGATAGCCATGAATTCGTCTCGGTAAGTCCATGGTCATTCCAGTGCCCAAATATGCTAATGTTTCTATTAAGCCTGGCTTCCTGACCTCTGTTGGTTATGGGGAAAACGGATCTCTATTATTCAAGCAACAGTCAAATTTTTCTAAGAAGCGTCCAGACCACATCGCAATCAAGAACCTTAGCGAGGTCCCTCAGCAGATCACCATAGGTCTTATGAATCTATCGATCTTCTATCCTTGTGACTAAGTAATGCTTTCAGGCTCTTATCATGTGAATGGCAACACCAAGCACCTTCAACCTTTTGTCTTGGTAGAGGGCCTCAAGTACGCCCCACTCTATGCAATGCTTGCCAATGCTGATTTGTTACTGGACCTAGGGGCAAGCTCGTCGCACCTCATGCGGTGCGTCTCCAAATATACCTGACGCGCGGTGTGCGAGGTTCGTCAATCCTATGTTTTTAGCGGGGGATCAAGTTTGACCGTCATCCTACCTGCCAGTGGGACAAGTGGTGGCTGAGGCTTCACTCGGAACCCCATTGCTCCGTCCTTTGGGAGGGATAAAAGTTGCGGACCTTAACCCTGTGAGTTGTATGTACCTTCTTTATTAACGACAACTAACATGTTGTCCTCTCTTTTCCCAGGGGGGCGTAACTGCATGGACTGTAGAGGAGAACTCAGATGGAATATTCCTCAAAAAGGTGGAGTAATTCAGACATCGCAGAACTTTCTTTCCCTTTCGAAACTAGCAACTAGTAATGTTTTCCGCCGCCCTTCACGACTTCAGCTATACCATTGACGGACTTCTGCCTTTTTTGCATACATAGCGAATGAATAGATATCACGCACTTTACGATCATGATTATGCCATCCATTTCCCCTGTAGCTCGTCCCATCTGTGACGTCGTAAGTGAGTTTGTGGGATGGGCAATGCCTATGTTTGTACGCGCAACTGTCCGCAAACTATTAGGTGTAATAGCTGGAGGGCGAAATTTGGAAGTAGAAACCACCTTGAGTAGGTATCTTGGTGCAATCCGAGCCATGCCCAAGATGCGCACACTGGCCAGGATTAGGGGGACAACTGGAATCACAGCTACCAAGAATCATGTTGAAAACTGAGATATATTTAATGCGTACTCCCATTTAACAAGACGCCGATGGTGAAGCGGTTATCATGCTTGCCTTCCACTGAAACATGGAGTTCAGCAAGCGGCAGGGGTTCGACTCCCCTTCGGCGTAAATCTTTTTTTGGCTTCCCTTTTTGCCCCAATTATTCATGCGTGACAGGCAACAATAGCGTAATTTTTTATTACACACTCAAACGATCACGGCAACGCTTTGGAAAAAAATTTGTTATAATCGTGTAATTTCGGATGATATACATGTTTTGTGTCAATACAGATGCTAGAAAAGCTCATGGCAAAGCGAGGAAGAGTGGAAGAAGTTTGGTCAAGTTGGGTGTGCCAACGCCTGATTGCATCTTGAATAGCTGGAGCTTATGTTTCGAAACGAAGGGACTTACCAGTGACAGGGTCCCATCCCGTTGTTCTGAAATGGTACGAATATG
This sequence comes from Phaeolepiota aurea, assembly GCA_036937095.1. Classification (NCBI taxonomy): domain Eukaryota; kingdom Fungi; phylum Basidiomycota; class Agaricomycetes; order Agaricales; family Squamanitaceae; genus Phaeolepiota; species Phaeolepiota aurea. The sequence continues at coordinate 5,310 of JASFDG010000363.1, forward strand.
ATCAATTCAGTGGCAATAGAAGAGAACAAGAGGGGCAAATCGCTTACGCAGTGAAACCCGGTGTACCTGTAGCAAATGAAATATTCAATGATTGCGGAAATGAGAACGAGAACCATGAGCACTGACCGCATCCTTGGTTCCCTCCACTGGTGATATCGTTGAACCCAGATGCGAAGCTGCTCGAGTAAATCTAAAATAAGCAGAAAATCATGAGCCAAATCTAGAGTATTTCGGCGTCTGGGTTGCGCACTGTTGGGTTGATGAATCCAACAGGCCCTTTGCCTGCTGCGATCCTAGCATCGTTGATTAACGTAAAGATGGCGCCAACGACGGGGGAAGACGCGGATGTCCCAAAGACAAGACCGAATTCACCATCGATGCCTTGAGGGAGGAAGATCGATTTAGATATGCGTTCTGCAGAGAGCTAATGAACGAAGCTTACCAATGACGTAGTTCGCTCTGTATTAAAAGCAGGTCAGATGGTGATAGCGTTGATACGTTATCACCACTTACCCATTGGCAGAAAGATCGGGGAATGCGCGAACCTGATCAGCCAGATTAGTTCCAAACAAATTGAGTCGAGTACCGTCAGATATACCTTTCCAGTGTTGTTAAATTGTGTGGATGTGAATGGGGGAGGGTGCTGTGTCAGGAAGTTCGTAACAGCCGTGGTCTGATACGAGGGAATTCTGTTCATATATGCTAAGTGGAATGATACATTACTGGGCTTCAGATGGGAGCTCACGGGAAGATGTTGGAGAATCCGCCTCCTGAGAAGATCACTTGCTCGCACGCTCCCTCGGGGTCGTTGACTGTCGCGCCTGGGTTAACTTGTGTAGCACCAACAGCAGTCACGAATGGACATGTAACCTGGCTGAGGTAAGGACGAGTGGATCAGGTTGCACATGCATGCTTACAGGGAATCCAGGACTAAAGGTCTTTCCACCGTTCGCTGGCTGGTCTGAAAGATAGACGCAGATAAGGAAGTGGCTCTTCGATAGCGCAGAGGTAGTTCGCTACTTACGGCGGGTGTTTAAACATACTCCTCCTCCTCCGGCGACACCGTCGTCTCCACTACTGTAAAAGACAGACGTGCCCATCATTCCCAGCTGCGCAGGATGGATGTCAATGTTATGCTAGACCACATCTGCATCTACCTCCCTTACCTTGGCGTATTCTGAGCACTGCCTGTTAGCAAAAGCAGATGTCACAGTTGCTTCATCCTGGCCATATGATACAGATACGACAAAAGGAGGTGCCACGATGCCACACGATTCAGCACCTGGTAGAACTTCAATATATGCCTCGTAAATTGGGCTGGAAAGCGCACCTTTGAAGCCACCTGAAAACGGATCGGGATAGATACCATCCTTGAAAGGGTAAAAATTATCAGCCGAATCCACTCAAGATGAGAAATAGGTTCCTACCTGTGTAGGATCGTCTCCACCCTCAAAAGTACAGAAAGACCCGTCGACAGCGTCAAGCCAATTGTCAAATCCAGCCCCTGTTAGAACATCATGGATCAGCAAGGAGGAGGGGGGGGGGGGACCAAAGATAGGACGCGAACCTTCTACCGTATCCCCCGTCTGCAGGAGGGTAATTTGTTGGGGCGCTGTGAGACCCATGGCATATTCCAGGTCGAGATCGCTCTCTCCATTGAAGTTGAAGCTTTGTTGAGTCGTTTGAACGATGGCTATCGGGTGATTGATAATGGCGCATGATTCAGTTAGAACTATGGCCTACCTCCGTCGATAAGAACATTCCTGGGGCGGACGCCAACGAGACTGGGTGAGAAGTTCCTAATATAGTGCATGAGCACACTCTCTGATGAGATCGTCACCATCAAAGTCTACCTGAAGAAGAGATCAAGATCCCCCGCCAAGAACGCCTGAGGGGTGAATTCAACTATTGAACAACTGTTCAGCGCGGGTAAGACGGGATCGGTGAAAGCAGTTCACCTATCCCATAGCTGTTTTTTTGGACGGAGACGGGAGTATAGTCAATGGCGTACAAGGCCCGCAAACAGTCCAGAGTGATCATCTCGTCACATGTAGCGAGGGTAGGGGTGATGGTGACTTTTTTGCTTGACTTCTTGGGCCCGTTCCTGAGCGAAGGGACACCCAAGCCACCCATACGCTTTTCGACTACCTTGGCCGTTGGACGATGGTTGAAATGGACAGTCGGTTTGATAAGGTCAATGTGCTCCCGTACGTGCTCCGGCACGGAATAGCTGTGGCATCCTTGAAAGAAAAACACAATCAGCCATCCAATCAAAATCTTTTCTTATGCCACCAGCAACGAACCGATTTGTTCTTCACCAGAGGGGTGGGTGTAAACGTGGTATTCCGTATCGAGGAGCTCCTCTGCTTCGGCGGTGGTCAGGTTCACGTGGATCCAGCCTCTGTTCGCACCGAGGCGCAGGCGGTCGCGAGAGAACCCCGCGCTCACAAGCCAATCGCTCACGGAATCGATCGTCTCGCGACTGGGCGCAAACGTCTCGACAATTTCATGCGGGGTGTAATGCTTCCCGTATCGCGGTGACTCAGGGTGCGACACATCCATGAGCAGCTCCTCCAAGCGGTGGAGGTTCTGCTGGGTCAGACCAAAGCGCATGGGCAAGATGCGGTTGGCCTCCAGGCGGCGCGACGCAGTCCAGTCAACTGGCTCTGCAGCCCGTCGCTCATGTATGACATGGCCTGCGCGTGGCGACAGGGACGGGGCAGCGACGGCGACGCCAATAAGCGCCGCTATGATCTGCGTAATATACATGCGATTTCGAGAGGAAGCTGATAATATCCTGCTGAGAGGACTGGTGGTTCGCTTATATACAAAGCGAGAGATACCCGGTCAACGAACGCAGGTGGTTCGATTGTTGTATACAGGCGAGTGGAGCGCAGTGTCGTGTGGTCGACTAGGGAATTTTGTCCCATTATCAGAGATGTACAGGGAACAGCGGCACTTGCTGCTGGTAATAATATCACGTTTCGCCAGCGCAAGACGTTGAGAGGCCCTGATTATCTTAATCGCAGGAAGAACTCGCAGTCAACAAAAATAAAAGCTTTCCCAGGATCAACAAGTCACTATCAAGGGATGAGTTTGCCTTCTTTTGCTAAGGAAAAGTACTCACGGTGATAAGGTGACCATGTGGAGGTGACGATGAAGAGCAAGTCCTGGCTATATGCATCAAATTTCCCTGAATAATACGAGCACACATGTAGAAACTCGTCTTGGGGAGATGTCACCTGGACGGAAAAACTTGTGGTACCAGGCTTCGGTGGCATATTAGGGCGCGCAGCACGCAAGAACGTTGTAGATAGAAGCTAAACGTCTGAACATTACATTCGGCTCATTTGAAACCGACTCAGGAAGTCGGATATTTTCAAATGCCAGCACCACCATTATAAGGGTTGAAACGGTGCAGCATCGTTGTGCTGGAGGGACAAAGTGGGAGAAGTTTGGCAACAGTTTAGTTGGTTGGCTAGAGTGAATGGCCCTGTTGTACAGCCCAATGCATCATTAGGATAAACGATGTTCAGTGTTTGAACCTCTCATGGATAAATGAAGCTTACATGCATTATCTGACACCTCTTTTGCGCCCTCGAAACTTGATTATGGACTGTCTAGTGGGGAAAATGATTAATATATGCCAGCCAATTTGCCAGGTGTAACCCATCAAAAAGGTGTTGAGTTCCACCAATCAAACAAAGGAGGATTGGTGTTGGATTCGACAACAAATTAACATGCGGTTTCCCGAGTGTCCGAAGCTGTCAAAGCCTGGCCAGTGGCGTCATTGTACGGCAGCCCAACGCCAGATTTCCTTCTCATCTCATTCTTTTCCGTCCCACTAATCCTCTTCCTATACGCAGCCCCGTAGAAACGACGGCATTCATCATCTGTACGATATCTCAGGATATCATAGTGGCTGGCACGCGTCATAGCCTCATCACGGGCCGTGTGCGTGCTCCCGACCACAAGGATGCTCCCGCCCGCTTGCTCAAACCGGCGAAAGCGCGGGCGCATACGCGCCGCCTCGCCTTTGTGGAGGTAAACCGATATACGGTCTGCAGCGACATGGTTGTCGCGGAGAAAAGCAAAGGAGAGTGTGTCGATTCCACGCGCTGGCCCGAGGATGAATGCATGTCCTTGGGAGATAGCCGCTTTTATGCGCGATTGATAGTATGTTGTGAAGTATGCATCGTCAGCATCCAGTGAGCCAGATATGAATGCGACTACACGCAGGAAAGTGGCAATGGGGGTTGGAGTTGTGCTGCAAGACATGCTATCTTGAGGTTTCGATGCCATGAAGGATAACGGAGCTCGTGAAGCTAGTAAAGATCTGATGGCCATCATAGGAACCGTTGGACTGGACTGAAGATATTTTGAATGGGTCCGCCGAGGAAGAATCCTGAGTTAATAAAGAATGCAAAGAATGGATACAAATCCGAAGACGCTTAAATTGACTCATAATGACCTGAACTAAGTACTGGAGTAGTACTGGGCGGTGGACATTGATGCTGGTGTAAAGATGACATTTATGTGTTGAAATTTCATTTCTATTCTGACAAACCCTAGCGGGGCACAATGTACTCCGAATTCAGGTCTGGGAAAGCATTGGCCTGGCATAATCATTCCTTAACATGGGATACATAATGTGTTTGTTTGGGCGAAGAGATGTCGGCTACGTGAAAAGGCTGCGGGAGCAATGGAGGGAAAACATTGATCGAGCATTCACTATGAGAGTGGTAGGTAAAGGCCAAAAATCTACTCCTTGGCAGCCTCATGCTCCACAGCAGTGATTCCTGATCGTTTCTCGGCAAGACGGGCAGCACGACGTTCGCGGGCAGCCTGGAATAACGGTTGGTTTATGGGAGGAAGAGCAAAGAATGGAACGAACCTTGTTCTTGACACGGCGGGCCTCCATCTGGTCGGAGAGGACTTTGGTGCGGGATTTCTCAGCCTTGGCCTTGTGGATGAATTCCATAAGAACACGCTTGTTCTTGAACACGTTACCCTTGGATTTTTGGTAGAGCGAGTGATACCTTTCAAACTAATAAGCCAAACGAAAGAACAACAAAACGTGATCCACCCACAGATGCTTGTCGATTTTTCCAGCTTCTCTGTACTTCCTCAACAGTCGCCTGAGGACCCTCTGCCTCCTCATCCACTGAACCTTCGTCGGCATCCTCGCCTCCGCGGTACCCTTTCTCTTACCGGGACCAGTGTGTCTCCCCTTCCGCTTGGCAGCCAGGAGATCCCGTGTGCGTGCGCGCGAGTGCACGGTGGTGGGCTTGATAATCACACGACCATCTTTAATGAGTTTCTTGACGTGTGTGCGGGAGTTAGCATTGCCGATCTCAGGCTGTTCTGCAGGATCGAGCCAAATTTTGCGTTGTCCGACGCCAGCGACGCTTGCGGCGAGGCGCTTTTGTGACCGGAGGTTGACTTTTTACAGGTTGTACTTCAGTATAGGCAGGCCTAATTTATTGGGCAGGACAAAACATACCCATCGTTCGTCGTGGGTCTGTAGATGAAGATCAAAATTTCCAAACCGGCCAAAGGTTCAGATACGAGAGTAGGAAGAATTGAGTGTTTGTCGAAAAGGGCAAGGTGTTGTTGAAGCCAAATTGAAATTGTGCGGATAACAATCAAAGATTGTGTATGCCAAGTGGGGATCGTTGGAGGATGGTAAAATTATGCAGCATGCAGTTAGCTTCCCATTGTACTGCCTCAAGAACAGGGACTTGCCTTAGTCTTGAGGATAACGTCGATGAGTGTCGTCTTTCGAAGGCTCGAGGATTGTGACGCCTCAATCCATTACGTAATACAGCCACTCGAAACCTTATTTACTTGGCTGAACAGTTGCTTGAGTGCCGTGATGCCGCGCCACTGACCTTCACTGACATAGGGCACGTCCAGAATAATTTCATTTACACGGCAAACAGGGTTCTGCAGATATGTTCGCAGTCCAAATCAGAGTGCTTCACGCTCCGTGCCAACGCTTTGTGGGATATATGCCATTGTGCTGCAAGGAATTACAAAACTGCGTCAGGTGGTGCAGAATCTGCAGCTATTGCCAATATGCACGTCAGATGACGATTGGCGCTGGGCCAGCGACCTGTGCTAGCACGACATGTGCATCTGTGGATACAGCGTTGATAAGTGAAGCACTCCATCGTTGAAGCCATCCAGAGGTGTATGAACGCCCGTGCCAGTTCTAGTGTGAGTCGCTTTGTCCTCGTTGCAATTGGCAGCCATCTCAGTATTTTGTCCTCACCCCAGCCTCCCCGTGCAAGGGCAAAGGCGCTGAGCCAATCATTCACATTTGGACATTGAACGTCGTACTTTGACAACCCAACACCGCCTTGGCTTGTGCATTACCAGCCCAGGATGGTCCAGTCAAATATTAAGTCCAGCAGAGGACACATTAAAGGTGCGCGGCTGATTTCAAGAAAGGAATGTTGAACAATGCCACACAAGTTCCACCCCACCCTTAGCCGTAGTCGTTGGGTACGCTGAAAGGTACCTGACTCCCTTGTACGGTCATATTGTCTGTTTGACGCTATCCCGGGTCGATGTTGCCCGCAGAACTCGCCTCGGCCTTGACTTTGATTGTGGGTCGCCACTTTTTCTCAGCTTCACGCCACCTCCTATGATTAACAGCGCATTTGCCACTCCACATTGGTCAATTACATATCTTACATGTAATGGGGATGCAATGTGACGCCCATATATCAGACGGGGTGTCGCCATGACATAGCGCTGGAGTTGACGCCGATGACCCATCACTTCGTATTTTGAGCCCTCGAAACTTTCCCGCAGATTCAAATTCAGATTGTACGTGTATTGCGACGCCGATTAGTATCCCTTGCGGTGGTTATGCTATCACCGCTACTCGGGATTGAGAGCGAACACATTTGCCGATGTCGCAATGAGTAACCCCACTATCGTGCTATGATACTTGTGGTACTTGACTACAGGGCGAAGGAGCTCCACTCGTCGTTACGCCTTTAGGCCTTATGGCTACACAGCGAATAGGTTTGCCACACGTCAGGCCAACAACACACAGCAGATCCTTCACGGACAACAGCACCTGCACCAACAGTAGTATTTCGTATGTATTCCTCGAGACCAATAAATGATTTAAAAATAAGATAAAATAGCGAGTCCTGATATCTTTTCGACCTCCTCATGGCCGCAGTGTCTGGGGAAACTCATACCAATTGACGTATTCATTTCCCAGCTTGTTGAGGTTCTGACTCGCCTACACATGAATACGTTTTACCAGTGACCAATCACTCGAGCTCAATCTCGGACCGCCAGCATCACTTTAAGTTGATGAACGTTTTGGGGTGAAATAATACCATCACCCACATGATTTCATTTTAACCAACCCAATGCAAACTGAAACTCATCTATTGTACGTGCCTTGGTGCCCTACCATAAAAGCCGATCGAAGCGTAGTGTATTGTTGTCGGTATTTGAGCCCCGCGTGAGATTCGCCATGAAGGCTCTGCTATTGATCGAGAGCGTTTAAACTTTGTGCGGTTTTTCGAGAAATTTTTTGGATTGCCGGGCAACAAAGATGTAATCAATAACCAGGAGCGAATTTGCGTGAGATGTGCGCCCGAGTCAGTGGCGTCTGGTGGAGGCATCTTTTAACAGCTTTATTACCTCTGGGTCTGAAAAAAGACAATTTTCATTTTTCGTTCCCTGCCGTCGCGCCTTGAGGTATCGGCCCTGCCTGTTGGAATTACATATGATATGCCCGCGCCTTCTGAAGTCACCATATGCGTTTATCAGCCAACAACGACCATTTTCCGCATTGAACTAGGGTCAGGAATAATCAGGCGGTACCTAATCGCCCGCGGCGCGAGGCGGACGCTCTTGGAATAGTCGTTATCATGTCTAGATGCGGACTTGTGTAGCCTTGATACTCGGACCCTCAGCATGGCTGCACAAGTTGCTCGAAAGGTGTCCACCAGGGCGGGTTCCGCAAACTTAAGCCTGTTGTTCGCGGTTGAGATGTCGTTTCATCATGGAAGGCCTAGTGTGTTATATGCCTACTCTGTATTTATTTGAGCCACCGGAGTTATATTTTCACGAACACTATCAAACTTACTTGAAAGCCAAGTTTGTGCTCGAAGAAGAGCAAAAATCGCGCAAGAGCATGCGCTCGGTCGATGCGATTGACAAGGTTATTATTATACCGAACGGTGGGAATACGGGGAGTTGTGCCGCCATCTGACATTACCACAGACCAGATCCAAGCTGTGGCCTTCCATTCAGGATTGAAACATTAGATACGTCCTCGCTAGTGCGCACAACAAAGGTATCAGTGCCTGATGAGTCTAGGAGAGGAGTATTTGTTCATCTTTCCGGGTGTTTTGATGTTGGATCGAGCGATTTTTGCCACTTGATAACGTCCGTGTAAACGTGTGTCAATTCTGGCTATGGGTGTAACTTTGGACACCGAATAAGATTTGTGCGGGTGGTGCAGACGGAGATGTTGTGATGGCAGGCCGTACGGCACGGGGTGTGATGAGAATTAACCCAGATTTCTGGAGGTTGGAAGCTGACGCCTGCGTTGAACCCTTCTGCGAGGATGTTTCTTTATGACGGCATGATTGGTCGGGTGACTAGTGCTCGGAACGGATGCGCTGGGAGTGCCTTGAGGCACCAAAATGGTTGGCAGGGTCTTTTGGGCGTCTATTCAGGTCCAGGTGGGTCATTGGCCGGTCATCATCTGATAGAATTCAGAGTGAGAGATCCAAGCGATTAGACCGTGGAAGGTTGAAGAAGCGATTTCATTTCCCTTGAACTTCGATGAGACTCAGGATTCTAATAGCCCTGCTGTGCCGCAACGGTGTTTCTATTCAACTGTCCTGTGTAAAAATACGGGCCAAGTTTGACAGAGATTCGAGCTGCCCGGATCAGAAGGAGCCTGCTGTCGCTCGTCTGACATTTGTCGGCTTTTGGCACCCAAGCGGCGAATCCAGGCGGTCTTTTGTTGGGACTGGGACCGAGTGATGGTTGCAGAATCAGAGATCGATATCGGTTCGGGAATCATGCTACTGTAACGTAGAAGCCTGGGTTATATTTTTGTGTTATGCATCCCTTACATATGTTTTTTTTTTCTTTTTGTCTTGGCTGGCGGAGTGGACAAATTTCCCACGTGGGAATTTCAATGTGTTGCTGACACATTCGACTAGTTTTCCTGGTACTTCTGGTTTGCCCTTTCTTTTTCTCCTTACCATCACCATCTCAGCCAGCCAAGTTGCGAAAGTATCGCCTCCACCAAAGGCGACAGCGAGTGGCAGTCGTTGCGGCTTGCCTAGTCGCGGGAACAAGCCTTTATCGGCACTTATCCTTGGTCAACCGTTGACCACCGTCTTGCCTACATCTCTGAAACTCTGTGCCACGTTGTCCTTCTATTTCTCGTTTCAAATCCAGAAACCAATTTGGAACGTGTACGCCATGATCATCTCCCTATAGACCGTCGTTGACCACGAGCCCAACCGTAAACCTCCTCTTGAGACTTTGCCTTCGACGACAAGACGACACAATACATTTGCCACATTCCCCATTCACTTGTTGACTGTGACTCACTCATCCTGCTGCTTACGCTCACACACTGTCACTCTGCGCAGTGCCCTTTATAATCAGATCAAAACCTTTGCTCCCCACGACAACGATCATCACGGCGATCATCAACAACATTCTAGAGGTCATGCACGACTTGTCAGAAGACACTGCACAAACGGACGGTGAAGGCCCCGACAGTTCCGATAAGCCTCCGCATGTTGGCCTCCCCTCCCATGCTCAGGCCTTTGGGACCGGCAACAGCCTATCCAACACCCTCTCAAGCTCTTCAACTGTTACCCCCGGCACCCACACGTTCACGAACGGTGTCACACTCACCCCGACGAATAACATGTCCCAAAGCCTGAAGTCATATCCCCTTCCCCCACCAGACACATTGATTGCCGCAGACAAGCAGCCAGGCAACACCCGGGGCAGTCTTCAAAAGCTCGCGGCTGTGCCCATGGCTAGCAATGGGTCAACCTCTTCCTCTGAAAACGTTCACAAGAATAATTCATCGTCAGCCGCCACCTCGCAGTCATCAGCCCCGTCATCGCCGACAATCGCCTCACCAACCGAGAGTGACTTTGGCACGAGCGCACCACCAAGCCGCGGGCCCAGTAGGCCTCCGAGCCAGCCGGGCAGTCGAGCCCCGAGTATGTCGGCTGGTGTGTCCGGTGACAAGATCCTCGGCCTGGGCCAGCGCAAGGAGCCATCGACTCCAAGTCGTCCAAAACCAGCATCCATTCATTCAGACAAGGGTGATGGTGGATCGCATAAATTCAACCTGAAAGATCTCCTTGCGAACACACCCAAGTTGGCTCGGAAGAGTTCACAGCGCTCAACGTCATCCAGGAAGTCCGATTCGGATGCCGGAGAGGTCAACACTGGGAAGGCAAGGAGCACTGGAGGCGATAGCGCAGTGAGCTTGACACAGAAGTATGGAGTGTGCCAGAAGATAGCCATTGGGAAAGGAGCAACCAGTGTTGTCCGTCTTGCGCACAAATGGGATCGCAGTGAAGAGAAACTTTACGCTGTAAAGGTTTGTCAGCCTTATTGCAGCCCCAAGTCAAGATGCTTTATCTCACATCGTCCCTAGGAATTCAGGAAACGTCGTAAAAATGAGACAGAGAAAGAATATATCAAGAAGCTCACCGCCGAATTCTGTATATCGTCAACGTTACACCACCCCAATATTGTGGAAACGGTTGATCTTGTACAAGATGACAGCCAGCATTGGTGTGAAGTGATGGAATTCTGCCCTGGTGGAGATCTGTATGCTGCAATCAAGAAAGGGTACGTCTACTTTTTACGGCGAGAGTGTGGGTTGTGGATATACTGCCCTTAATGCTCCATCGTTTGATCGTCCGGTCCCTGACATTGGATGATGGGTAATATCGTTGCCGTCTTTGCCTTGTGCTCGACGGAAATCGTTATTTCCGCAATGCCTTGGCTTATATCTGCATGTGCTATTTTTTTTTTCTCATGCTTTATTCCCTTTTAATATTCATGTGTGTTGACCATATTCTATTTCAGTGGTATGAGCCCGAGTGAAGTCGAATGTTGCTTCAAGCAAATCCTGCTCGGCGTCGGGTATTTACATAGTCAAGGTGTAGCCCATCGGGATCTCAAACCGGAAAACTTATTCTTTGACACTAAGGGTCATTTAAAAGTATGTCGCTTGCCTCCCCAGGTCATTTACTTTACTAAACCCAGCTGTGTACAGATTGGTGACTATGGTGCCTCAACGGTGTATCGTCTTCCATGGGAGGCTACTATCCACATGTCGACAGGCCTTTGTGGAAGTGAGCCTTATATAGCGCCAGAGCAGTTTCTTGGCAAACGTAAGCCTCGCTGTTTGTTTCCGTTCTTTCACAGCGGCGCCCTGATGTGACTGTCCTTTTCGTCCTTCTAATCGGCGCATCGCAACTCATCTTATGGCTATAACAACAATTCCTACATATAATTCGATCATTCATATGGGGGTTATAGCCTATGATGCACGACTTGTGGACATATGGGCGTGCGGCATCGTGTATTATTGCCTGCATTTCCAAGAGCTGCCATGGCGTGCTGCTCAGCCCGCTACCGATACCCTGTACCAGGCCTATGCCACAGCATGTGCCAACCCGAACCCCACGGTGTCGCAGTTCCCCCCAACAATCAATAATCTGAGCCCCCGCCCATGCCGCAGCTTGATTCGGAAGATGCTCGAGCCTGATCCCCGGCAGCGCGCGCCAATTGAAGAAGTCCTTGCTCACAGTTGGGTGAAAAGTATCGAGATATGCCATGAGGTCGAACAACCCAAGCATGTACACGTCAGCGCACGCGCGCTGGGTCTGGCGTATTTAAGAAATGGGGGAGGCCTGGTGCGTCCATCCTATGATTTGCAGGACGAATGGGTGTTTCTGACTTATCTCTCTTTTTTTCTTTCTTCTATACAATTGGCTAGTGATGGACCCTTTCTTACCCTGATTTGCTTTTCCGCTTCTTTTGTTCATTCCAATCGATTCTGGGCGAACATCGTTTTTGGTTGGAAACTGGGGTGTGGTATCTGAGAGATATCGATGCTTTTCTTTTCCCTCACCGCTTCTTGACATCTCTGTTATCCGTTGTCTGTTTCTACTACGTTTCCGGATTGAGTTCCCTTTTACTTTTTACTTTGTGACATGTTTCGCTGTATTTCGACTGCCGTGTTCTGTCCCCCTTTGTCATACTGCGTTACGTATCGAGTAATCGTAATCGTTAATATTCCTTTCATTCCTCATTGGGAGTTGGGGTTTCTCGCTGAGTTCCCAATGGCAACTTCTGAAATTGTTCGTGGCAAGTTTAGGAATCCGACTCTAATAACATCCTAATAGAGCATGGTGCTGCATTTAGTAGTGGTGTAAGGATCTAGCTAGTAGGTGTCGGGGTGAGGTAGAGTTTTACCCTGGTCGAGTCTCCTCATAGTCATTACTACATGGAAGACACGAACAAACCGCCTCGAGGGGACCGCGACCGCATGCCCGCGAAGTTTCAAATTCATCGTTTCTGTAAATATGGTGGGCACGCCGTGTTGGAGTTGGCATTCGATATTCAGTTCCTCCGTCAAAACACCAGGAATTTCGCAACACACGGTGTCAATCCAGGATATGCCTAGTGCGCACTACTCACTTCAATTAGTACGATGCCACAGCGGGTAAATGATCAATGCAATGCGATGTTACTGTAGGATGCCGAACCTCCAAGCCGCCAATGGAACGGAGGTCAGCTATTCGAGTGCGTACAAGGTTATGCTGGCTACCTCTGTCTTTCGTAGCCTGTAATCCAGTCCCCGTAGATGATATGTTGTACAGATCGTCGAGCGATTCCGGGGACATTTAAGCCAGGTGGGATTATTGACGATGACAGGTATGCAACTTTGCCCGCGCGTACTGCGTTTATACCCTATGCATCAGGTCATACTCGAGGCGGGAAGAGGCTTATCAACAGGCCCCGAAGGGCGCTCGAACAGTTACGACTGGTAGGTCCCAGACATCGGATGTAAGATCGCCACCTGCTTTGTCGCATTGTAGGGGGCGAACTCTCTATCGTCTGATCATGAAGCTGAATGGGTGACACCACGCCGATCTGTGAGGCAAGGCTCGCGCGTTACAATCGGAAGGATGGCGTAGAGGTGCGCAAGTTCCTCCAATCTTGTACGCCCTTTTTGATAATTTGGCGCATATAGGGTGCCGCAATGGGGATTGCATACGGGCAATGGCTCATGGGGGGGCGC
>JASFDG010000364.1:0-22624 GCA_036937095.1 Phaeolepiota aurea
ATGGCAGAATGAATCAAGAAGAACTGGAAGCCATTTGAAAAAGGCCAGAAGGTGTGGCTAGAAGCAAGAAACCTGAAGATATGGTATCAATCAAAAAAATCTGCTCTCTCCCAAACCTCTTCAGAAGGAACAAGAAGGACATTGAGAAAAAGCAAACATCAGGAAGGATGGAGATGAAGAGGAAACAGGAGGAAGCAATAGAACAGCTTTGGAGTGCAGTGATAGAAGACCTTGTGGGGGAACTCCTCAAGACATCTGATATGTCACTGATAACAAAAATAGAAAAGGAATGCAAAGACCTCAAGGCAATAATCGACGACTGGCTCTATAAAGATGGAGGCTCAATGCTCAAACCGAGCAGATCATTCAATCACTCTTCTGGCTAAACCATCTTACTTGTCAGAAAAAGTATTTTTTCGAACATGTCTGCATTCCTCAACAATCCAGGTTATCGACCTGACCATAGTCCGAAACCGCGAGGACAAGAATTATCTTATCTGCATTACCATCAACTAGGAGGCTTAGTGGAAGATGATAAATGGGAAGAAGAAATCACAAAAGCAGTGAAAGATGACAAAATGCTCGCAAATCAAATCAGAGCATTCGCACATGTGTGGAGGACAGGACAAAAGTTGCAACAGGAAGTCTTGCATCAACAAGTGGTCACATATAGAATATATGAAGCAATAGGAGGAGCGTATCTGGCGAAAGCACTAGATCCAATTCAGAAGAAGGTGAAGGAACAGCTGGAGAAAAATGTAACAGTATCACCTCTCTCTCCATCGCATCCGACTCAATCTCGTGCGGCTTCCATTGGTGATGTTTTGGATCTAGATTATCCTCCATCATCCTCTGCCAAAATGCCTCCCTCATTTCCAGCTGGTTCACATGAAAACCCACACCGTCTTGAAACCACGCCCCATCTAGAAACTACCCCACCACAATATTCCCCAAAGGACTCTACCAGGAATCCCCAAGCTAGAAGTCAACAAAGATCTCCCTTTAGCCCCCACTCAAACATACACATCAGTCGTTGCCTGGACATTTGTTATGCATGTCATAGGGAAGGTCACTGGCAGAAAGACTGCACCAAGTACTATTGCAGGTGGTGTCGCAGGTGAAAACTGGGACACAACACGTCTGACTGTGAGGAACAGTTTACAGAAGGAAGAAGTAGATATACTGAGAAGCAACAGAAGGGGAGTACAACAACTATGGGGATAACTTCGGTGACAAATACTACAACAATATAGAACCATAGTATGAAGTCAGAGACTTCAAAGGTACGAAGGGGGTAATGTTATGAACCCCAATTCTTTTCCTATATCATACATCTTTCCCCTCATTCTATTCTTGCTATTGGACATACAGCTACCTCGGGTTCCCCTTATGCTTACCACGGGTAGTTGATCTGACACCGTTTTACTGTACATGTGTTCACTTGTACCCTGTTTCACCTTTCACATGTTCTACACATTGTAGATAGCTATTCTTGCTATCTCTGTACTTCACTATATATAGGGTAGAGTAGTGTAGTCAGTTCTTTAGCTAGTTCTTGAGAATCTAACCTCTCTCAAATGTTCTTCCTGAGACTCTGAGACTTGCTAGTCTTATTCTCTTCAAGATTGTACTTCCTCAACGAACCCTGAATGCTAGAACTTAGAGTGACTGGCGACAAGTCTTTGCTTGCAGCATAGGCATTGTTTGAAGTTGTAACACACCATCATCTTGTGAGGACCAGCTCGAGAAAAATACATTGGCAGCACTGGAGGCAGTTCCATTGAAGTCCATGCATAAATTTGCAAATCGATTATGTTGTTTCATGGATGCATATGAGCGAGGCTTGAATGGGTGGCAAGCAGCATGGGCAGCTAGGAAGTACAGAGGTCATTGAGTACTTCCAGAGAAGATCATGGAGGAGCTGCTCAAGAGGGGGATCGAATAAATCCACATGGTTTCCTATGTCATCATCTGAAACAATAGGTGTGCATGTCTAAACCAATGGACATGAGAACCCATTGCTCTTCTTATCTGATCTGAGGGTTAAGATAAAGATGCAATCTTCCAAATGCTAAGGCTCCATCAATTTTTGCTCAATGGATGTAAATTTTGGCCAGCGCACACATAAGATGTATACCTACGAAAACTACTAGGTTCTAAAACCGTGTTATCTCTTCAGCAAAAAGCAAAGCAAAGTTTCCGTTGTTTCCCTGTCAAATACTTTCCATATATGAAAGTCGTCTACCTTATCTCATGAGAAATGAGTGCAGGGTATGAACGAGTATAGGAGAATAACCAGCAACTCGTCTGCTTTGTCTGGAAATGGTTCAGTACACGGTATAGCACACTCCAGCATCCATGAAGCAAGGCCCACTGTGCGTATTCTTCGAGCCTTTTAGAACCCGAAAGCAGCAAATGTCGGTCATCAATACACCAACTTCAAGGATGCCTTCCTGCGTGGCCCTCATTGGTGAAATCACAATACACATGGAGTGTTCAGAGTCAGATCAATATTCACTTCAGCCACAATTTCAGACAAGAAAACGTTTCAAATTCCGACAAAATCTTATGAGATATCTCGAAGACGAGAGGTTGCCTTGTGCGTACATTCTGGCACAGCACCTGGAGTCCGGTAAATGGGACGTGGCGACACCTTACACTGGAAACTTCGATAGTGGCCTCCCACATTTCATGCATCGAATCCTTCATCAAGATTGGCGATCCGACATCAGCACTGCAGATTCGAATTGTACTCTGTCTTGTGTATAAATATGTAAGTAGTAGTCCATGCGGAAGAAGGGAATCAGCATGATTATCAAGATACAGATAGAAGAAGGACAGTAATTCAATATGTATGATTACACAAACAGGTTATGGAACACGAATGCAAGTTGTTATTAAAAGGGAGTATTGCAGGAGGAATGGTCAATGGGCGGAAACGAGTGGCGGTGACTGAATAACTATGTTGCGCATGTGGGGGAAGAGAAGTACAAAAGCAGCGGGGTATGCGAGTTAGCAAAACGAAGAGAACCAATGGGTATTCGCATATTCATTAGGGATTCACATCTTGGATGTTTATCCGCACGAAGAGCGTCGAAAAGAGGTATTGCGAGAGCTGGGAGTCATGCAGGGGCAGATGTCGATACCCTGAACGGCGACATCAGCACACAGCATAGCCTGCGCCCGAAGCAGAACCACTCACCAAGTCCCAAGCTCCCCAACGACGAACAATACAGCGCCAGCGGCTCCTCGTCGTCCTTTTCCCCTTGACGCACGACAAACTTCACGAAGATGAGGTCCTGCATGTCCCCAAAGCACGTATACGGGATATACATCTTGTGCTCCCACACGGGATTGAACCCGTTGCTCTTGACCACACTCGTCCTGTACGTGCGGCGCGGGGAGGACGACCCTCCCGCGTTCGGCGACGGGAGCGGAGCCCCGCTTGCCGCCGTTGTTGCCGCCGCCGCCGAGGGCAATCCTAGCCCTGGGCTCGACGGCGAGGAGTGCTCACCGACCGCCGGCATGCTCAGCTCCGGCACAAGCAACGTGACCTCGACGTATGGATCAACGTCCGACTTATCAAAGATCTCGCGCCCGAGAGCATCCTTTGGACGTGGAAGCTGCTGCGCAGATATGACCGTGATCGCGAGGACGTGGTTCGTTCGCTTCGCGAGCTGGGATTTGTCCGGGGAGCGCAGCGCGTTGGGTTTGAGGACGTACCCTGCCCGCCCGTTCCGCTGGAACATTGCGTGGTTGATCATGTAGCCGAGATCTATTCGACAAGATATCAGATCAAGGGGGGGATGGAAGACCGCGCAAGATGCATACCAAAGGTTTGCCAATTGATGGCCACGAGCTGTGCCCCAGCCGCCCAAAACCGATGTGGCTCATAGTTGGTCGAGTTCAGCCTCATCCCCTTGGGATAGATGCGGACGAGATGAGTGCGATTATGCTTGATCAGCTCATACAAGCCAATCTTCATCATCTTGTTCGCCGTGTTCTCCGATAAGGAGAATATATGCTCTGGCGCATATTCCTCTTTCTTGTTGATTCCCCGGCACTTGACCCCGACGGTATAAACGAGCAGGGATACCAGACCTATCGACATTTTGGGTTTCGGTCTCTCGGAGTCAGTGGAGCGACGGGAGGGCGATTTGGTGAGTTCCAAAGCGTTGTTCTTCGTCTTTGAGGGTGTTCTACTGGGGCTCAAGGGTGAGGATTGAGGGACGGCAGCTGGAGGTGTTGGAGGTGTGGACTTTCGGGTAACGCTTCGCACGCGTTGCAGGACGTTGGTGCGTGCTTTCATGAGCTCACTCTTCAGGTCTGTCATGGTATCTTGGGATTAGAAGATAACGGCGATATGGAAAATACGCACCTTTGAATGCATCGGATTCATGTCGCTTTGGCTTCTTCATCACTTCACCGACCAGCTCCTGTACTGCATCAGTTTCTGAGGCGGATGAAGCAGACGGGTCGCTGGACACATCACTCTCCAATGACTCATGTCGATGAAGGTTCAGATTCTTGGCCTATTTGAAGATAAGTATGATGTGAAGGGAATATGAAGGAGACGGACCTTGAGAAGAATCTTGCCCTTCAATGCAGCTGGGCTAGGAAGGGCTCCAGTTTTCAATTTCTCATCTACTGGTGACCTCACCAGTGATGGCCCCAAAACCGCAATCATGATGTCCGCAATCATGTCTTGTTGTACCAAGGAGCAGTGAATTTCGGCTGAAATGATGATGGGGTAGGGAGATGCAACAAAACCATACTTCTTGATGGCAGTACAAACTTCGCGGAGTGAAACTTTGGAGGTGAAGGTTTTACCATGGAATATCATTGGTTCATGATCACCATCGTAGATATCCACTGTTGGATGTTAGCAGTGCTCGACTGATTCAAATAGGAGACACACATTCTACGCTCCGGCAGCTGTGGAGGAGTGCCCTGATATACCCTTCAACAGTACTAACACCGACGAGCTGGTGGCCCACAAGGTAGGTGTTGTGAGAAGATGATATGTAATACTCAGAAAGAGGGCGCGTCATATCGTGGCAGACCTCGCCATGTTGATCCAAGAATGCACAGTTGTCGGGTGAGAGTAGAAAAGAAGTGAACGAGTCCACGGTGAGGGTAGGGACGCTGGATGAACTCCCAGGACTGGGAGCTGCAGCGGCGTACTTCGCAAAGATCTTTTGGAGATCAGTCACACTTAAATTTGACTAGACCTTACTATTAATAGCGATACATGCGCTGAAAGTCAAGGACGTACCTTCTGCTCCCCTTTCATAAATTTCTCAAAGACCAAAAAATCGAATCTGCCACCAGCATTCTTCGACAGGAGCTCCTTGTACAGGCGATTGATCTCAGGCCTGCCTTTCAAAAGCTTGACAAAATGCTTGAAATCTTCAAAGTCGAGATAGTCACGACGTTGGGCATCTGCTTGCTGTAAACAACTAAAATTCAGCCCACAATGAGGCGTACAAATAAAGGAGGGCAACGCCACGAGCTGACCTTGAATAGCGCGAAGAGGTCTTCGCGACTGGAATTGATATTGAGGCGCTTGCAGAGCTTCTCGACCTCGTCGAAGGTCAGCTTTTGATCCTGTTCCTCATCTGCCCCTTTCCAGTACTGTTTCTCCCATAACGCCTGCCGAATCTCAAGGTTGCCCAAGCCACTCATTAGCTCCTGTCTGATAGCGTGCAGCTTGCGCAGTGTAGCATCCCACATGTTGAAGACGTCCTTTGTTGCCGCTACCAGATGTAGGGTTTTGTAGTTGCTATCGAGAATGTAGATGATGGTCAACCAGCGGTCCTCGCACTCCTGTGCAAGCTGGAATTGTTCGCGATAGTATCGCGCATCAGGACCAGAGCGTATTTCCTTGATAGTTTCAATAGGAACTGAGTGGGGATGAGATGGAGGAGAATGAAGAAAAAGGACTTGGGCGACATACTGATCTTGTGCTGCTTTGACTCCCAAACAATCTGCCCCAAATCTGCATCCAGGCGAAATATCGCCGTCCTTCGTTTCTTGTTGGAGACTTTGGTCATTGCCGTCCCAGTTTGGAGCAACAAAGGAATTGAAACGTCACCACCTGTCTTGGGGGAGGTCTCCGCCGTTGGCGAGGCCATATCATAGGCGAGCTCAAAGTGTCCAGACTCAGCAACGGTTTTGAGGAGCCTTGCAGGGGCTTCCTGGACGGTTAGTTGAGCTGGAGCGCTCTGAGAGTGGACTGGAACGGGTCGGGTGGTGGCGGCAGCAGAGAAGGACCGAGCATGTTGCTTCCGCATGGGTTGTTTCTTGTCATCTGACCGCGACCTGGTCAGCGACCTCGAGACATCGATAACTGCCTTCTTGAGAGATGCGCCAACAGAGAACTTGAATACGCCACGAGACGGTGCTGGTGGTGACAAGACAGGTTCGACGTCGTTGAGCTGTGGTACTGCGGGCTGGCCGTTGCTCTTGAGAACGTTGCTCGCCCTGCTCAGGCGTCGGCTTACACCAGGTGCTGACGGTGATGGGGGGTCTGGCATAAGGACAGCCCTACGAGCCCCGGGCGAGCTGTTCAATCATGAAGGGATGAGTAGGTGCGAACTTTTTATATTTTTATCCACACAACCCCAGTTGAGCCCAAGGCACTGCATTCATCGCTACCGAATTTAGCTGCGTTGCCATGAAACAGCAACATATTATTTCCTATCCCCCGCTCACTCTCCCAAATGTGGTGTACAGAAAAGGATACCCAGCTTTAAGCAGTGCTACTATGCATCATTCTGACTAGATGGACATCAAACCCTCAGGAATTTCCCATTTCATTCCTCTACTAGGATCCGTGCAGGGTTATGGTATGATGTAAACCACGAATCATCCTTGCTCAACGGATCTGAGTTTATGACCACAGTGTTCAATATTATGCATGACCAGCTTTTACTTAGCAGACTGTTCAAATTGCCGTGAATTGATGTGTCGCGTTCAATGTGTGACAAACGGAAATCTTCCTGGTCAAACTTTCCCACTTGCACTGAAGCCACAAACCACCCGCAAATCTGGAGTTCATCAAACAAGTGTTAGCCTGCCGACAAAAGCCGACGAGGCTCATCCGAAAAGAGGGGCCAGAGCTCGCTCAGCCTGTGGGTTCTGCCACAGCCGAACCAGACGTCTCCATCCGTACACCGCGCCAAGTTGTGCACCTTCAGTACAACCCAAACTCTCTACCCCAGGTCCCAGATGGCGAATGGACCCGATTTGTTTGTGTCAGCGACACGCACGGCCAATCATTCGACGTCCCTGATGGCGACGTCCTACTCCACAGTGGGGACTTGACTATGACAGGAACTGTGGACCAATTCAAATCTACGATGGATTGGATCACCAGCCTTCCACATAAGACTAAGATGTACGTGGTTTCCCATCACTTCCAGAACCATCCTTATTCGTCTAGAATCATTGCAGGCAATCACGACCTCACCCTTCATGCAGATTGGTATGACGAACACTATGACAGATGGCACGAACGATTAGGGAAGCAGGTTCGTATTCCCTTTGTCCAACTCATATCTGGAGCTCATACCCTGAAAGCCTCTCGCCCCAATTCTGGAACTACTGAACGGAAAAAATGCAAAGGCGGCAGGTGTCATTTACCTGCAAAACGAGATGTATGAGTTCAAAGCAAAGGAGGAAGGAAGGCTGTGGACAGTATACGGTTCGCCGGTTCGTTGACGTCCTATACATTCAGTGGGGAATCCTCATGATGCGTCACTAGTGGTCACCTGCGTTCTTCGATTGGGCTTTTAACTATGATAGAGACAAGGCAGATGGTGTGTTCAGCCTTATATATCGTTCGTGAATTCACGTGCAGCATTTTAGATATCGTCTCCAAATTCCCCAAAGCGGACATTTTGTGCGTGCTCAGACTGCCTCGATGTTTCCTTCACTGAGGTGTACACCTTATCAGATTAACGCATGGCCCTCCCTTTGGAATATTCGATCGCACTCGAAGTGGGGAAGACGTTGGTTGTGAAACATTAGCTGCTCGTCTACCAGAATTGCGACCTCGACTCCATCTATTCGGACATATCCACGAGGCACATGGCGCCTTCATCCATACTTGGGATCCTGCTTCGGACCTTGCGCCGCCCCTCGTCCAGAATGGTGGAGATGACGTGAGCTTCTTGGACAAGGAGCAACCTACTGTTGGGACCTTGGCATCTGCATGTGAATCCGATGAGGGTGTCGCCCATGAAGCTGCTCAAAACTTGGATACCACGGTGTTCGTGAATGCAGCAAACTGGCCTTCTGGAAAATTCGCATGGAGGGCCGGGACGAAAGCCCCTTTTGGCGGTCCAGGCTTTCAACCAGTGGTTGTTGATTTGAAGGATTGAAGAACCCTCAAGCTGCCCCAGCTGAGCACCTGCCGTGTAATATTTTATCGCACTTAATAATACCCGGACCGCTATTAACTATCCTTTAGAAGCCTTTTGGCTTCAATGCCGCGAGAAGAATCCTGCCTCGCGCTTGAAATATTGGTTTTTGGGGGTGGTCTGTGCCCACGTGATGACCTAATAATGTATCTACGCCACGTACACGCTGCCTTCTCTGTGCCCCTTCTACAACATGCGAGGCTTGACGAAGCATTTTTGCTCGAGAACGAACGTTCTTTGAGCGGCGACGGTTCATGGTTGCCTGGATTCTATCAGCATGGCGCGTATGCAGGTGACCTTTGAAGAAAGGATTTTCCGGCCGCTGTCTTCGGTCGACGCCCTTGGTCGACTTTATAACCCATAGCTTATAATACGCCATATCGTTGCTCCCTTCGACGGTAGCAAGATGCCTGCAAAAAGCATTTACGAGTTCTGCGCTGTAGCAGCTGTTCTGCTTATCCAGGGCCAAAATGTACAGTAGGTCCACTCCAAGTATTTTTTATAATCCCCTGTGCGAAAGCTGTCTTAGGGGTAGCATAGCTGCCAGCTCCGCACCAAGACCAATTATCACTGACCCTGCGAGCTTCGTCATTCCCTTCATTGGAACCATGAATGGAGGCCACGTTTTTCCTGGTGTGCATTATCTTGCCGCCAACATGTTCGGACTACTGACATTCATCAAGGTGCTACGCTCCCCCACGGGATGGTCAAGGTCGGAATGGATACGGACTCCCCAGGCAACGTATAACCTCACCCCTTTATATTAGCCATGCATAGCATAAAATATTCCTTTAGCACGCTGGGTATGATGGAGACCCTCGGTTCAACGCCACGGGGTTCTCCCAGCTTCACGATAGCGGAACAGGAGGAGTGCGTAGACGGCCTATCCTGATTTAATAGAAGCTCATATTAAGGCGCCCCGGTAGGCAGTCCCCTTGTCCAACTTCAAGCTGTGGCCATTCGCAGAATGCTCATCGTTCGAGAAGTGTGCAACATCTATTAGGGGAAGAAAGACGTTGAGGCATCTGCTTCCAGATGGTATGTTAGTTTTGCTGCTCCGTTACCCCAGCAGCGCGATGTTGATTGGGCTGCAGGGTCCCCTGACGATTTCGCCTCTCCTGGCTATTTCTCTACCAATCTGGTAGCCCCACATTCGTGTTTACTCCCTGCTTGCCTGACGCTCGCTGTATAGTCCAACTCGGTCCGTGTCGAGCTTACCTCGACACGACGAACCGCCCTACACCGGTATACTTTCCCGGCTGGCACAACGAACCCGCGCATCGCAGTCGATATCACCAACGACGGGCAAGGGAGCAGCACAAACCCGGAAATGACGCTTGATCCAGATACCGCGCAAGTCGTTGGCGGGGCGTCCTTCGCGGCATCATTTGGACCAGGTACATTCTTCTAATATATAAGGACATGGGCATTTTCTCACTCACATTTACTTGATAGGCAGGTACAGCGCGTTCACTTGTGTTACGTTCAAAGGCGAGGGGTTCACCCTGGGCAAGCCGACGGAATTCGGGGTCTGGTTAGCTGATTTCCCCGTTCGCGGGACGACAAACCTCCTTCAGGTTTACTTCGGTGCGTACGGGACTGTATATTTCACCAATTATTCGTTTCTTGATCGCGCTCCAATCTTTCAGGCTTCGTCGACCAGCTGGGAGCGCTTTTCACGTTCCCTCCAGCCCCGCGAGGCCAGACAACGATATTAGCACGCGTTGGGGTGTCGCTGATCTCGAGTGCCCAAGCGTGTGCGAACGCTGAGGAGGAAATTCCTGATTTCGATTTTGAACGCGTGCATAGGGAGAACCGTGCGCAGTGGAACGACCTTCTAGGTCGTGTCCAGGTTGATACAACAGGGGTGCCCGAGGAAACAGTGCAGCTGTTCTATTCTTCTGTAGGCATTTTTATCAGTCTTCTTTTCAGACATGGTGCGACAGGACGCTTTAGCTATACCGCACGCATATTTCTCCTGCCGATTGTATGTCATCACACCTCGTTTGTAAAACGAACACTCATTGATCCCTTTCAGATACTGGCGAGAACCCGAAATGGAACTCCACGGAGCCATATTTTGACTCATTCTACTGCAACGTATGTCTCAATCATGGCATGTCAATTGTGATATTGTCTGAGCAGCCCCCAGTGGGATACTTACCGCACTCTGTATCCTCTCATGTCCCTCCATGATCCTGTTACCTTCTCACGCATTGTGCGCGGTATGGTAGACATACAGAAAAATGAAGGTAACGCCGACTTTATAAGATGAACTTGCCAAGACGCTAATTTTATGCCTTTGCCAGGATGGTTGCCTGAATGTCGTGGAGCGACTGCAATGCACTTTATTCAAGGCGGAAGCAGTACGTATGCTTTATACGAGCCTCAACTCATCTCATATTCCCGCCGCCACTGTATAGATGCTGATCCTATCCTGGGAGAGTTCTTTGTCAAGTACGGTTTTTCCCACTCATGAATCTGCCATAGGATTTATAAGAGATTTGGCATAGATTCCACGAGCAAGCTGCGGCACTGAATGTTTCTGCCACTGATCTATACAACGCCCTCCTTGCCGATGCAGAGATCCAACCTCCTAACTGGAATCTGCAAGGTCGACAGGCTGACATCTGGAAGCAACTTGGTGAGTTCCATTAACGCGAAATCCACAACAGTTCTAACCAATCAATAGGGTATATCCCACACGATATGTTCGACGCTGGTGGTGCGAATACCAAACAAGTATCCCGCACGTTAGAAGTAAGTGGATTGTTTCATGGACATGTCCCATCTCGAGTGATGACGCGGATAGCATTCTTTCAACGATTTCGCCATTTCTCAAGTCGCAAAAACCCTCGGGAAAACGGATGATGCCCGAAAAGTGAATCTATCCTCTTGTTCAAAGCTGAGCAATTATTGAGATTTCCAAGTATTCTGGACGAGCGGCCAACTTCAACAATGTCTGGAATCCTAACATCACAGTCCCTGACTCGCCCAATATTGCGGGGATGATGCAGGTAAAGGAAGCTCTGTCATGTATGCAACTCATCACTCAAATGCGCATCATCACATCGTAGCCGCGATTTGCAAATGGCACCTTCAACTTTACGGATCCTAGGCATTGCAGTATCCATGATCCTGAGCAGGCAACTTGTTTCTTGAACGCGGCGAATCGAGACGGTTTCTATGAAGGTATGGATGAACGCACTGTGTCTCGCAAACATGTATTGACGTCGTGTTCCAAGGTTCGCCGATCATCGTGAGTACAAGCCCTTCTCTATAACTCCCCACCCTGATCATTTATCATGTTTTAGTACTCCCAAGTACGTCGTACAGTCGTATTCACGATTTACCCTGCTCAAATCTCGTAGTATGCCCCTCAAGATACGGCGAGGCTCATTGAACTGCAAGGCGGAGCCAGGAGCTTCATTTCGAGGCTGAACTTCATCTTTGATCAGGTTGGGAGCTGCTCAGGCGGACTTTTGACTCATTTATTGATCGGCTGTCCAGCAATACTTTGAAGCTACAGATGAACCATCGCAGCAAATGCCTTTCATGTACCATTACGCTAACCGGCCTGGATTGAGTACCCAACGATCGCGACAAGTGATTGCCGAATTCTTCAACACATCGACGAACGGATTGCCCGGAAATGATGGTACGCAATTTTATCCCTTTGACATAAATGGTGCCTAATACCAACTTGCAGATTCTGGTAAGGACCTAGGTTGAGAATGCGGATACACTTGACCTTACAAATGTCATAGGCGCAATGGGCAGCTATGCTGCTTTCTATTTAGCTGGAATGTACCCCTTGCCAGCCACGCGCCAGTTCCTTCTATCGTCGCCATTCTTCCCTTCGATATCGTTCTTCAACCCCGCTTTCAAGACATCTACGACGATTAAGTCCATCAACTTCAAAGGGAATCCTGTTACTGGAACGGGGGGGAATGTCTTTATAAAGGTACCGACCACTCCATGAAACCCAGATCTGTACTTACCTATCCTTTAGAGCGTTTCAGTGAACGGTAAACCATACAAGTCGAATTGTTACCTTGAATGGGATGTCTTCACGAGCGGATCCCTCGTTGAGCTCACACTGACAGACGATATCAATGTCACATGTGGTCAAGGGAAAGCTGCCCTACCACCTTCTCTCTCTACTGGAGGATATGACTGATAGCATTGGTATCGCTACATACACCTATGTTCTATAGGTCACAAGTGCGCGTTAACGCGAACACGCTTCGGCGTGGATTCTGGGTCTGGTTCGAAACATAAGAGACCATTACACGAGCTGACCATGCACCCATTGGTAAGAAACTTTCTTTACCATTCTTTCCCCGTACTTACTGGCTGGAATCATTGATAAATACCTTGCTTGCCAACAACCAATTTTTCAACCCTTTCGATGATCAGTGTGTTGTAGTGAACGTCGCCCTTGAGCTTGTCATCGTTGGGAGCAGGGTTTGTTCTGGGTGTTCTGGCATAAGCAGCCCTTCCAACTGGCCATTGGGGAACCCTCCTGAGTGACTAAGGTGGGAAGCACAGTTCCAGCGGCTAAAATCTGCATCGACGTTTGTGGCACCATCTATTGCACATTGCCATGGAGCAACATGTTTTGTAATAGCCACATTAGATTTGTACAAAACATATACACAATTCCCTAGTTGATAACTCAAAAAACGAAAAGGAGCATCCAAGGTGTAAGTTACCAGTTTAGAGCGTATACCTGAAATCAGGCGCTCTATCCCCCATCTCCCTTAACTGCTGATTTGTGTATTTGTTCTTTTCACCTCGTTCCAACGCTTGCCGCTCCATCATGTCTCGCTTCTTGTTAATGCGAATGTATGATAGGACGGCTATGGGGACGCAAATGAAACCGATGCCAACGAACATCAGCTCTATGGCGTCTGTTCATTACACAGTAATTGAGCGCAAAGCGTAAAGAAGCGGAACAGGTTGACGTACGACCAACAATGAAGCGAGGGGTATCATGGGATCGATAGATGTTGGAAGCGATGGCGCCACTGAAATTGCCGACGCCAATGTGTATGGCCATTCCAATACCACGCTTATACTGTCCGGCAAGATTGTTACCCAGCCTACATGGTGGCGTTGAGTTCATCTCATAGAAATACAGAATAAAATGACTCACCATGCGACGACTCCAGGGAACGCGGCGTAACTTCCAGCAACGCAGAAGAACGTCCCAAAGTACTTGACTCCGGGCTTTGTATCCGAGATATTAATTGAGAATCCGATGAGACACATACAAAGGCCAGCCAAGATAAACGGGAATCGCATTTTGATTTTATCCGAATACCATGCGAACATGAATAGGACGAGGGCTATTTCCAATCATCATAAGCAAAAGCGTGGTCAGTTATTCGCCTAAAGAACGCACTTGCAAATACGTATGGCGGAACTGTCAGCAGCTGACTGATGGCTGGTGTGTGGCCAAATCTAATTTGCGAGCTCAGTGACTGGTAGAGCTAAGAAGTGCTTGTTACGCACGTAGCGATGATTGTACTATTCATCAGAGGGTCGTTAGCATTGAATTAGCGTAAGATTTGACGAGGACTGACGGTAGGAAGAGCGTAATCCCGTATACTAGGGGGACAATTAAGTCAGCCACGATTGCATAGACTATTGGCGCTTACAGGGGGCTATGATCGACATATAAATGAGGATGTGAAGCCAAACCTGTGGTACTCATTTATAAGTTTAAGGAAGAATTCTGTAAGATGATCTTCGACGAACCTGCCAGTCTGTGACTGCTGCCCAGAAGTGGCGGGCCTCGAAGTGTTCCTCCTCCCCGACAGATGAATTGTCGTATTCTTTACACATAGTGAGTGGGTTTAGGGATCTACAATTGGATACCAATACTTACTCTTCTTCCATACGACAAATGCACGCTCTTCTGGGGTCAGAAATTGGGCTGTTCCTGGGAAATCGACCAGTACTTGTTTACAATTCAGTCATAATCCAGGATTAGACGGGTTTATAACGCCTACCGAGGAGTGCTAGTATGCCGACTCCCACAGTCGCAATCCCTTCCAAGATCTAGAACCTGTGTCAGGTACTCACAGCTGGTGGCAAGAGGACTGATTTACAAAGATCCAGGACCATCCTAACAGCCCTCGAGTTCCGCTCATAAAGCTGATACCATACGCCAAAAGACCCGAGAATGCTCCTGCAAGAGTAGCAGCCCCGAAAAACAGGCCGATGCGATACTGCAATATATGCCTTGGGTACCACAATGTCAGACTAGACACCCCAACTTCGTTAGAGTAGGATCGTGCCCAATAAGAATGTGTTAACTCACTAGTATACAACTCCTGGGAAAAGTCCTGCCTCTGCAACCCCCAAGCATACCCGGACGCCAACGAGTTGAGGATAGCTGCAACCAAATGAGCAACGAAGGCAGAGTCGGATGAATTTAAACTGACTTTTTAACGAGTCCCATGAGAGTCCTGGCCGAGAAAAGGGGACGGGGAATATATTTTTAGTATGCGTTCGCATCTAATTTAATTGTGGAGCACCAACATGATAATTCCCCAGACCATCTATGTGAGAGTCAAATGAGAAGTCGAGAAGCTGAGAGCTTAAGATACACCTCACTGTAATGCCCGGCAACCATCTAAATTGAGGGCGAAGCGAGTCAGTCCGAAGCACCACGAAGTCGTTCAGATAACCTTTACCGGGAGGGACGAAATCGTTTCAGAACGAGGCTAAGAACATTCGTCAGTCATTTTTAGGAAATATGGGAGGGGGAGGACTGACTTGGCGGGACATTCAAAGATACAGTAAGGCTAGGGGGAGGTTAAGTGGCAGAAGGATAAGGGCATTGATCGGCCTTACAATGAAGTACATCGTCTGCGTTAAGCGAGTTGAGATTGATGTAAAGCAGATTTCGTGACAGCGTACCAAAGCGATGTTGTATTCATTTCCTGTGAGGTTCAGCTGCTTGACTAATCCTTGCAGTTTAGCGTTTCCTAAAAAGCCCGAATGCATTAGCACCTGCAGGAGGCAGACTGAGGGGGCAACTTGCCGATATTTCCTGTTGTAAAATACATCAATAATGGAACTGGAGAGAAACCATGCAAGTATACCTCGATCCAGGAAGGAAAACAGGTACATAAGGGAAAGAATGGGCATCAATCGTAAATCAATCTTCCTCCATAACTTCTGCTCCTGCTCTTCTGTCAGGTTGGGGGGTGGAGGGAGACTTGACTCTCCTCCAAAATCGATATCATCGGATCGGTCGTCACTTCTCACTGTCTCGATGCGGGCTTCCTTCTCAGATGGGGTAGAGGAGGACAAGGTAGCGGCCTTTCCTACAGACATGGTGAAGGAAGTAAGAAAACCACAATTGGCGAAAGGTGCGCACGTCCAACTTTTGTAGTTGATGTACGCTTAGGCGGCGAGATAGGCGAATGATCCGGAAAGTGGAGTCTCGCTTGCGGGGCCCAGTGCGGGGCAGCACCCTCGTATGGCAATTATACTCATGCAATTTATAACATGCCCAGATTTCTTGGCATGGTACCTTGAGTAGAGTCCAAAGGTCCAAGCGACCACGCGTTCATATCATGGCTATTTTCGTCTTCCAGACATATCGTGAGTAGAAAGTACGAGCTAAGTTCCATGGAGTTAAAGTGTTGTATGGTTGTATCAGGTGGCCTACTCGACAGCAATGCCGCCAAATCATGACTGATTCCCTCAGCCATGGGGAGAATAAGGGGTTGAGGCCGTCGTCCGGTTCGCGTGAGATAAATCGTGTTATAATTGAAAGTAAGTGATATCGATAAAGGAGGACTCTCGATAACGCGAGCTTCATGGCAACTAACAAAGCTGAATGTCAAGAGCCACGTGACCGACATTGGCCTAAGTATACAAAGTTCAAGTTGTGTTCTTGTGTGTCACAACACTATTCCGTTGGGAAAGACTGATCCTTCTCAGCCATCCATCCGGGCATGCAGGGTGGCCGAGTAGGTGACCAGTGATAGTATGCCACCAGAGGGCACTAAGAATCTGTACACAAAGTAACAAGTTAGTACTATCATGTTTGATATCAACCTGTACGTGAGGACAAGTGATATACAATGATATAATATGTGAAGCTCACCTTAGTGTTTGTAGGGACAAACCACTGGTATTGAGAATGAATGCGAGAGCATGAGTAATACTATGTACAAGATCCGACGAATGGCGAGCATAAGCCCGAGATGTGGGCATCGAGTGATGGGCAGCCTCGCGCGCATGGTGGTACCCAAATGAAAAAGATTGAAGATACTACAGCGCGCGGAGCCGCGTCGGGCTCGCATCACGTTTGTGAACTCTAACAGGTACTCGAGTATCAATTTCCTTGACAATTCTACTAGTATACAAACACAGTCATCTAACAAGGTGAAGCGTTCACGAAATTTGAATCATCGAACCTTTACAACTTTAGGATGGGTCGACCAGGTCGAACAAGGCCCGAATAGGCGGTTGTGTCATCAGTGATGTACGGTTTCCACGTCACCCATGCTCTTCGCCAGGCTCCCAATGGTACTTCCAAGGTCCTGTCGATGTTAGGTGATCAATCGCAAACTGCCTATCCGCAAGAAGTCAATGGGATTTACCCATGCCCCACTATCTCATACGACCTTCTCTGTCCGAGTCACAACGATGTCAATGACATGTGGTGAACGATCCTGCCAGTTTGCTAGAATTTAGAGGCCTATTCACATCGAGGCCAGTTTCCACCTACTGATAGAGGAACATCCTTATTTCTATCGTCGAAAGGGACTTTATCAATACCGGCAATGCCTTCATTTGCGGTTGAGGGCGGCGGCTTTTCCAATCCAAATGCGCCCGGCTCGTAACATTCGACATACCGCTCTTGAAACGACTTTCTGGAGTTGAATCTAGAAATTTGGTAAAATGAGCTAGGAAGGTGTTAAGGACTTGTGGATTGGTTCGTACACGGCTAGGATTGAATTCGTATATATTGGAAAGATAAGATATCAGCCGTGTGTGGAAAAACAAGTAGGAGAGACTGCACATTTTCCCAAAACAGAATGTATGGCAAGAAAGATGAGATTGTGCGGCATAACTGCTGACTGTTTACGAACGGGTCTGTCAAAAGGCACTGGGTGAAGTGACTTTGCACTTACACAAACCATCGCCGCGACCGTTACTGTACTGTGAGACTATGGTTAACAACCTCCTTGCACTTCGGAGGCAGGTTGGGTGGTGTGCTTACCAGGTGAGAAGACCCGTATTGATGCTGTACAACATGAGGACATCAATGAGGGAATCAGTCCTAAACCTCGAGTTCAGCACAGTGGAAAGGAAGCTAGTTCCTGAACTCTAACCATCCTTTGGTTGCCTGTTCTACTTTTGTGCAAACACCAAGTGATGCAGGCGGCCATTCCTACATCTGTGCCAATAGCCGCTGAAAATCCCAACACAATGAGCCACTGTGTTCAACATTGTTGAGGTAGATACAAATCATAATGTCTGAATAGAGACACACTGAGAACCCAAGGAGCCCCGAGAGGGACCCCACGCGGATTCTGGAAGGACGTGAGAATTCATAGCATAGTATGAGTAGGCATCCAAACGTACGCTTTTTCTGCGGCCACTGGTGGTAGTTAATACGACAGCGCGCTGGAATCGCAAAAGGAGGCCTACCAATGGATGATACTAATTGCACAACCGTCAATCAGCGATGGATTTAACAGTGTTTCTGCAAAACGCACCAAACCGGAACAATGTCAATGAAAGCTAGATAGCTTGTCAGAAGGTATAGAGTGATTCATAATAAGGAAATTTCAAGAACCATTGCAAGCGCCAGCAGAGTGCTCCTGTTTCCAACTAGCGTCCAAAGGATTATCATGATATCACAGCTGCTTTGGAGCGCTTACGGGTATAAATGCGCCATGTGTAGAAGCTATTGAAAATTTAAGAACAATATGTTATTTCATAATAACGAATGTAGCACCTGTTAGCGCAGAGGGCGATCACGAGCTGAGCGAGATCAAAATCAGCATCGTGTTTGCGGATTGAGCGGAGCAGCAGACTTACACCGATGATAGTCGCAGCCTGTCACGAATCAATAGGTCAGCATTGCCTCAGGTGGCAAAAGGTTACCCACTTCCAGACTCCTGTTGGATAGGATGCAGAAATTATGTGCATCTTAATTTTGAGTTGGCCTGGGGTTGTAATTACCAAGTTTCGATATCGAGTGCTGCTAGATCACCAAAATTGCCAATGAGATAATGATAGCTGTAATCATTCAAAATGAGAGATGTCAACGATATAGGATAGCCATGACATACCAAAAATGTATGCCCATCAAGGTCTCCAGTGTGTCCAAAATCCTGGAAAATCATAATGGGAGACGAGTACTTGAGTGCCGTGGGCATTCACTCGAGCGTACTAGCACCCACCATAATGATCCCACC
This sequence comes from Phaeolepiota aurea, assembly GCA_036937095.1. NCBI lineage: Eukaryota > Fungi > Basidiomycota > Agaricomycetes > Agaricales > Squamanitaceae > Phaeolepiota > Phaeolepiota aurea. The sequence goes on from JASFDG010000364.1 coordinate 18,878, forward strand.
TGTCCGAAATTCTTATTAGTCCTGCTACGACACCCAAAAGCGCATTGACGTACCCCCCACCTGAATGCGGGCCTGTCTCGCGGGTAAAGGCGATAATACCGATATGTCTGATGTGACGTTAGCCCGTACAAGCTATTGAGAATGGTCAGTGAACCAAAACATGCGATCCATTCGTGGTAACTTGCATGGCAAGACAGAATGTACCAATCAAGAGGGCGCCAAATGTGTTTTTGAGGGAAGGCAAGCCGGGAGGCACCATATTGGATTCGGACATTCTGGACAATCAACGACTGCATAGTTGAGCCGAGGGACAGTTTTTATATCGAAAATTAGCTTTACATGGTGTGAACGAATTCTGATACATTGAATATCCGGTTCGAGTACGACTGTACTATGTGCCCATTTTTGATGGGGACGCGTTTCACTTCCGTGCCTCCTCTCCCTCTCAAGCTGCATCGCAGTATATCATTAAAGGGCACTTACAGTTGCGGCCACCATATTGTACAAGGTCAACCAACTGGGCCAAAGTTGTACTGACAGCGTTCCTAAGAATATTCGCCCAATTATCTGTATCACACGATCCCATTTCAAATTTCATTCTTGCTCTTTCAAACAGTGACCCATGGCCTGCAAGAGCTTGCACCCCAACTATCACGTTCTGCACCCCCCACATCTTGTGCTGATGCTGATGCTTGGGATATCTGGCCTGTATGGCATCGAGGCGTGAGGGATCTATCGCTAGTAAAGTGCAATAACACTCCAAATGTCTATTATAGCTGTTGCTGTACCCTGAAGCGGTGTGTGCATTTTTCTCAATTGACTGCTCTTGTGCTCCAAGAGAGCATAGCCACAGGAGCATGTAACTAGACAGAGCTCACTCAGGTTGTGCGCCGATCGGCGAAATTTCAACTCACGGGTAGAGAGCATTACCAAGAAAAGCTAGTCGAGCGCGATCGCCCACCACTTACAATCATTCCCCTTGTTGGAAAGACAAAGGATAAAGATATTCAAATTCATTCAATTGACTTCTTTGTGCTACAAGATTTGGTTATCCATACAGTATGTCCGTTTTCGGACATCGCAAGTTTTTGACGCGTAAATGACGAGATGTGTAGAAGTTACAGCTTCGAGGTTCCACTCGCCTCGGCTAAGCGCTTCTCAGCCTCATCAAAGTTGATGACTGACCAGATCGCGTTGAGGTACTACGGAAAGCTCACAGGTTAGAACGTCGAATGACAAGGGGAATAGGCAACTTACATCGGCCTTAACATTGCGATATTGGAGGTAAAAGGCGTGCTCCCATATATCGACACCGATGATGGGGACAAGGGTCAGGAGAGGATCCTGGTTGGGAGTAGTTGCGAGCTCAAGGCGCTTGGACGAGGGGTTGTAACCCTGAAAAGCTATTGAGCATCTCGTCTATCTTCCTAAACAAGAGTGACGTACGAGCCAGCCCCAGCCGGAGCCTTGAATACCAGCGGTGGTCGCATTGAATTCCTTCTTAAGGCTTTCAAGGCTTCCAAAAGCCTGCTCAATGGCGGATTTGAGTGGTCCATCTTTGAGAACACCGCCATTTCCCTTGTTTACAGAGGCGGAGGGAGCGAGATTCTTCCAGAAAAGCGAGTGGTTGATATGGCCTGGTGAAAGATGAAGAATATACACAAAAATGTTATTCTGCCCACGCACCACCACCATTGAATCTCAAAGCAGCCTGGAGAGCGATGCGCTCCTTGGGGGTAGAAGCCTTTGCATATGCTGCCTCGGCTGCGTTGAGAGCGTTGACATAGGTTTGGTGGTGCTTTGTGTGATGAAGCACCATAATCTCCTCAGAGATGTAAGGCTCAAGGGCGTTGTAGGGATATGGGAGGTTAGGGAGAGTGTTAGACATGGTTGAAGATGGTAGTTTGAAGTCAAGAAGCGATGGAGCTCCGCCAATCTTATCGATGAGGAATGGCGTGACGTCACGTCCCACCGTATGTTATTCCGTGATGTCATGGAATCCAGACCCTGGCAGGCCAGTGGTGTGTCCCTGATGTTCAAGATAAACGTGAATTCCAAGGGAGTCGAATGTTTCCCGAGGCCTCTGCATACCCTCAGGCACCCGTTTTCATTCATCTTCCCACCCTCTGTGGGTTTATTTTTCCTTCCCTCTTTTGCTTTCGGCGGTTCTCGGTTCGGCGCTGGGGTTTGTCCAGCAGAGGTCGATCTGAGACATGACATACGTCATAAGTGAAACTTCACCTGTGCTGCCCTTCTCTCTTCAACACTCATCTCAGCAGCACAGGTATGCATCATGGAGACCTGCATTCTCTACCAATACTCATCTCAGCATCATAGCAGCACAGTACTCAATCTTGATTCATTCAGATCAACCCCTCTGGCTTTGTCCACACCTGAATTACCTCGAATCTCACCTCTACTCCTTCTTGTGATTTTGCTAAACCACATCCATCAACTATTCCGCCAGTTGTTCTTGCCAAGTGTTAAGTATAGCGTGAGGTCACGTGACTAAATGATCACGAGACCCCGGGTTGGTACAAGACTTCGGCCTCAGCTTATGTGCTGTGCCCCTAGCCTGATTCTTGTCTTGTTATTTATAGAACGGAATGAACGAATGGAATACTGGAGTATCTCAGAGTCAAGTCTGATGACAAGAGTAATCTAAGATGACCAGTCCTATGGACTGGTGAATGGGATGATCAGGATGTGAATCTGCAGGTTAAGGGTTAAAGACTGAAGTCCTAAGATGAGAGGTCAGAGTTGCATGAAGCCGAGAGTGGGGTGAAACAGGGACGAGGGAACTTAGATGAGAGAGTATGCAAGGGAGGACTTATTCAATATTTGAACTGAGGTGCTATATACAAATTGTAGTCCTATTTATACTACAGTCCAGCAGTCTAATAAGACCGGAGTGCACAGCTATGACTACGAAGGAGTCACCGGGATGGCAATGGAATGGAGACTGGAATGGAGATCCAGTCTTGGCCTTAGCTGTAGGCTGTATGGAATGGAGATCATAATGGAGAGGGAAATCATATATAACATGAGTACGAATCACGGATCTGAGATTGGAGCGGAATGAGAATGGGATGATGGCATAAAGGCAGCTTGGACTTGGGGATATGACACCAAGGCCTCTCATCTGCAAGAATATCTCAGGGCAATGCAGGTTGATGATGATGAACCTAAAGACTTTGGGAGTAGTTATTCTATTGTCAAAAAAGACCATTTCCATGCAAAGAAATCTGTTCAGACTAAGTCTGAATGGGCTAGAGTTGCTTGCTCCTGGCAGCAGGGAGTTGAACTTCTTTATCCTCATCGGAAGGCTGAACTGGGTATCTATATAGAAATCATTGAGGAGTTGTTTCGAGCAGTACCCTGGACACCTTCAGTTGCCATTTGTGTCAACGTTGAAGCACAGGACTGCTATGCTAAACACCCTTACAGGATGGATGACAGGAACTTGCTTCATCCTTCTATCCTTGCTCAAATGTTCTGGGCGACTTTGTCATATCCCAAGTCACACTCTGACCCCTCACCCTGATTTAGCCCATACCAATTCTGGTCACAGGTTGTTATCTGACACTTGTTCACTCTGCTCACACCCCAATCCCAATCCCACACCTTGGACATATCCTGTTTCATCCTTATCATTCCTGCTCCACTCTACCCCCTTGTTCTGCCCTCTTCATTCTTGCTCTAGACCAGTCGATGATCTTCCCCCATTGTTTCCAAATGACAAGACAA
>JASFDG010000365.1:0-13879 GCA_036937095.1 Phaeolepiota aurea
TAGAGATTCTTGCCCCTCCAATCACATTCCTTGGAGGTCAAATGCAACTAGTGAGGATATTAGAATGTGCTTGGGGCAATGCGCCGCAGGCAGGAAAAAAGAAATTGATGCCTGCCTTTGGTTGCCATCAATGGAACCCTGATAACCCCCCCTGGTTTGCCATCAGAGTTGTAAATCGAGCGTAAATCGAGCTGGCTGGCATCACGGGGCTGTAAATTGAACGTAAATTATTGGGCATTAAGTACTTAAGCAGCCAAAGTCACTACTTAACACACTTAAGGAGCTGAGCTGCCACAATAAACACCATGAATTAATTAATTCTTGTGCAACTGGCCAATGGATAAGGCTAAAGGGGACTGAACCTGCCTTGTGGGAGGCTGATAGAGCCCTCCTTACACCCATGTTGCTGTTGCACAACCCATCCACCTGGCCATGCACATCATGGTGGAGCCAGCTTACTAGAGTGTACATGTGTATCCCTAATGTATAGGCTATTTTACATCTTACATCTTCTTTTTTTTTGGGGGGGGGGAGGAGGGAGGGGGAGGACATGCACCACGCACTTCGACATGCACATCGACGCGATGCGCGATGATGCGATCAGCGGAGTTTGAAATAGCTCGGCACTCCTGGCACCGGCCACACTTATAACGAACGACCTTCTAGCGTCTCACAGCGCACTCCGCAGGCTTGAAAAAAGTCGTGTTGACTCATCCTTTGCGATTATGTCACTTGCAGCTAAGTTGGCAGGGATCTGTCGAACACCAATCACAGTCCGGTGTCTGGCAACAGCATCTGGATCATCTGCGGGGCCAAGTTTCACCGAAACATTGGCCAATGGGCCAGGTTTTGATGAGTTTATCTCGGGCGAGGCACCTGATAGAATTACCTTAGGGAATACCAAGGGGTGTGTAAAACCCTTCCTCCTCTCGGGACATTGGTAAAGAGATATGTGACAGACCGAGGCTGCCGAAATACCTGAAAACGTCTATTCCTTCAGGGGCCTCATTCACGAACATTAAAAAGGATCTGCGAGGTCTTGGACTACATACGGTATGTGAAGAAGCGCGTTGCCCAAATATAGGGGATTGTTGGGGTGGGAAGCCGGGTGCAACAGAGGCAGAAGGTCGTAGCGCCGCAACTGCGACCATCATGGTATGCTGATAAAACCACCATCTCCTGAAAATAGCTCACATCCTATAAGTTAATGGGGGATACATGTACCAGGGGTTGTAGGTTTTGTTCTGTGAAAACCTCGCGCGCTCCCCCGCCGTTGGATCCTCACGAGCCGGAGAACACGGCGGAAGCCATAAGCCGATGGGGCTTGGGATATATTGTTTTGACGAGCGTTGATCGAGATGGTGGGTGACTTCAGGGCCCTGCATGAAATTAAAGCCTTATTCCTTCCCAAAAGATCTCGTAGACGGCGGTGCGCACCACTTCGCTGAAACAATTAGAAAGATAAAGCAGAAGTATGCCGCTAGAACCTCTTCATATATTCTCAACTAACACCTCCCTAAAAGAGCTCCGCACATCTTAGTTGAAGCGCTGACTGGGGATTTCGCTGGTGCATTAGAACAGGTATCATTGGTGGCAAATTCAGGTCTCGATGTCTACGCACATAACGTTGAAACGGTTGAAGAGCTTACGCCTTACGTTCGCGATCGTCGTGCAACTTTCCGTCAAAGTCTTAGTGTTCTAGCACACGCGAAAAAAGAAGGTGTGCGAGTCACTAAGACGAGTATTATGCTTGGTGTTGGGGAAACAGATAATCAAATAAAGGCGACATTACAAGGTGACTTCGAAATTGCTTACTCAACATCCAAACCCCTTACCTTGAGGCAGAATTACGCAACGTTGACGTTGATGTCGTTACATTCGGTCAATATATGCGGCCAACAAAACGGCATATGAAAGTGGATCGATATGTTGAACCTTCAGAGTTTGACCATTGGAAAAAGGTTGCGGAAAGTATGGGCTTCCTGTACGTAGCCAGCGGACCACTTGTGCGAAGCAGCTACAAGGTACGAACCTCCATTCTCCTATAACCACAAACTCATTCTACCAGGCTGGAGAATATTACATCGAGAATGTATTGAAAAACAAAAGGGCTGAACTGAACAAGGTAGATCTGGCAAAGTCCTTACCTCTGCAAATTGGTATAAATTAGAATCTACCATCGATATTAATAATAATATTCCCAATATTAAGTGCGTTTCCATCGGCGATTGAAAAACTGTATTGAGCAAACTTTGTTTTTGCACACCATCAACAGAAAGTTGGGCTTGCTCTTATCATCGGCATAAAATGGTGAGATCTATGTTGCCAGCGTTGCCCTTGATCTAAACCTCACTATAGGATTCTTCGAAAGCCCCCGTCAAGCTTGCTAAGGTTACCAAGGTAGGCTCCTTTGCGCATCCTGCAGCATTGCATGGCGAAATCCTGTTGTCAGGTTCTTGGAAGGACTGGATCTCGTGGAGGTGTGACCCAAGTCCGTGTGGAATTTGTGGAGGACTCAACCCGGTCTATCATCCGTAATGTAAAAGGGCCTGTACGACAGGAGGACATCCTTGCCCTGCTGGAGAGTGAGCGCGAAGCACGGTATGCATCTCACCTTTCCAAGGCCCTATCGATTTGCTGAAACTAGTACCTTAGCCGCCTTCGTTGAAACTTCCTTCTAAGATTACAGTCGCATAGTGCTTACGCCAATGTAAACTGTCTCGTTTCTCTGAATCATATTAATGACATGCATAGCCCATGGACAACATCTACTGTAACTAATGTGGATGCGGGTATTTGTTGCAAACTCGAATTTGATTCTAGGATGGAGATGGCCGAGATAAATTCTTGGACCCTTGCCATTATGCGCATCTTAATTTTTAACCACCATGAGTCTCCGAGGTGCTTATGTTACCCTGCTCACCAAAGTAACTTATTTGCCTGGCACACTTGTGCTTGATCATGGATTGCGTACCGTTCACTCTCAGTACCCATTAGTCGTGATGACTACCCCTTCGTTGCCCGAGCAAGTGAAGTCGATTCTGAGAAGACGCGGAATCATTGTGCGAGAGGTCCAACCTCTTCAACCTCAAAAGGGCGTGCACACTCTCGCAACTCATGACGCGAGATTTGCCGATACCTGGACAAAATTGAGGTATTATATTTCAGATCCGTATAGAATCGGTTAATCAACTCGCCACAGAGGCTTTGAATTGGTCGAATATGATGTAAGAGTTTTTGAATGCAGAAGCAGAGATTTATTTACCCTGCATCGTCCAGCGAATTGTTCTGCTCGATTGCGACATGATCGTGTTACGAAATATGGATGAATTGTTCACACTTCACTTGCCGAAAAACAATATTGCGGCCGTTCATGTATGTGCCTGCAACCCACGTAAACTCAGCCATTACCCTGCGGATTGGTAGGCATGTTAGAGCTAAGATCTACTTTTGACTTATTTCCAGCAGGGTCCCAGAAAATTGTGCCCACACTGCTGTGGCCACACCAACTTCGTCGCCTCCACGATCCACGAGATCTTCGCCACGGCCATATAGCCAATTGAACTCGGGAACGGTGGTTCTATGTCCATCCAAGGAACTTTCTGAATCTATAGTTCATTTCCTCTCGACACATGATAAAGTGTCGGAATTCTCATTCCCAGACCAGGATCTGCTCACTGAATTTTTCAGAGATAATTGGATACCGATACCATGGTATTACAATGCGTTGAAAACGCTACGGGTCATACATCAACAAGAGTGGGACGATGGGGAAGTCAGATGTCTTCACTACATTCTTCCCGATAAACCATGGCAATCCAGGACGACAGCGCCACATCTACTGGAACAGTTCGGAACTGTCAACGGCTGGTGGTGGGACCATTTCGACAAGCTCGCTGAGCAGCTGGAGACAGATGACCAAGAAGGGTTGGAATTATTGATGCTGAACGTGGATAGTGTCAACTAAATAGGGTACCGTTGTAATTGGGCGATCATTATCACGGGAAAAAACTACTATATTTCTTCATGCACGCCATGCGACATGGACTTCATCCGTTCGAAACCTATAAAGACATGGGACAACTTGGCGAAACTCTCAAATACCGAATCGCACCTCTGTGTACACGTGCTCTCCTCCAGGGGAGTGTGATGTCCCATTCGGAAGGCCAATAGACCAGCTTGAGCGATCATTATACCGTTATCGATGCAGAACCTGACCACGTTAATACTACTTATAACCTATTTGGTGATGCCTCCTTACCTCTCATCGGTTGCAAACACGCTTCCACCACGCTCTCGTGCCATGATTCCCATCATCTCCTGCAGACGCTCGTTACCTGTATAATTTTGCATTTGACAGACAGAGGCAAAAGGGAGTCGACATACAGCCAACGCCGCCTACAATGAGAACTTCTTTGCTCCCGATGTGAGCCATTGCTCTCTCAGTGATCTCAACAAGCATCGCAAACACGGTTTCTTGAAGGGAGAAACAAAGGTCAGCAGGCGTGATTATGTCGAGTTCTTCGGGGCTATTTGGGCCATTCGGTCGATATCGTTTGTCGTGCGTGTATGCCTCTGTGGATGTTAGGATCCCGGATAAGCTGACGTCCATGCCCTTTGTGGCGTAAGGCAAGTTCAAAAGCCTCTTTCCTCTGATAATTGTCTAAGATTAAATCTTGCAAGTGTATTGGCCCGACGTACTTTTTGGCTTCTTGTTCGATGTTATAGCCTGGGCTGGGGTCGTTGCTCAGTTTAATCACGCGAGCAAAGCGGTCGAGACAATTCCCAACGGCAATGTCTAGAGTTTCGCCGAATATTCGATAACATTGCCGAGAGTAAGCAATGACCTGGGTGTTTCCACCTGACACATAGAGAACAACAGGATTCTTTGCACCTGTGATTTCCCGGCCCATTTCAATGTCTATCCAACATTAATAATCGCGATATACTCAAAAATATATGACTCACGGCCAACGCAATGGTTAACACCAACAAGGGGCACGTTATACAGTACGGATAAAGCGCGCGCAACTAATGCTACTGATTGAAGGGGAGCACCCATTCCAGGCCCTGTACTAGAATGTAAGATTATAAGGCAACTCTGGGTGGAAGAAAAAAAACCTTTGGTGTAGCAAATGCAATCTATATCGCGCAGGGTTATGCCAACTTTAAGCATCGAATCTTTCAGTAGCTGTAAGACCCATTCGCGGTGGTGCAAAGCAGTATTTCGGGGCTGAAAACCCTCGCCAACGGGGCTGATATGTGTATGTCGGATGTTGGCTAATACGGTGGATGTGCCATCCACGTTATGCCTTATTACGCCGACTCCGATTTTATTTGCAGAACCTTCCAATCCCAGTGCCATGTATGGTCGCCCTGGCACAATGAATCAGGTAAGATAATCGTCAGTGTACATGAACGAGACCTGGATCTTCCAGGGGATCAGCTTTTCGAATATGCATTCAAACGGGTTGAGGGAAAGCTCAGATTATTGGGATACAAATCTAATGATATAATACGTAATAAAAATAACACAGTTATGCAGGCCTGTTTGCTACACTTAAGGACAAAGGAGAAAATTGGAAAATTCTTAAGCTGAAGGCCTTGATTTGGGTCCTCTAGCGGAGCGCTTCTTTGGAGAAGCGCTCGAAGCCTCTTCAGCGTCGATTTCCCTGCTTCTCTTTGGGCGAGATGAGCTGTAATTAATCGCCTCCTGTAGCAAGGAGGTATACAGCTCTTGATCGAAGCCAATACATTGCATTTGGATGCATGGCACAGAGAGTTGACCTGTATCATAAGCGCGTCGAATTTCATGGGATGTGCGCTTGTCACTGGGGGTTTTGTGCTTTGTTATTTTGACATAACTGGCCCGGAACTGCAGATAAATGGGCAGTGAGCTTGTGTTTTTTTTAGTGGTGAATTGGCTTACATCGGATGGAAGCACCTTCCATTCTTTGGTACTGAGAGGGAGAACGCGAACAACACTATAAATTCCGAGATAAACATAACAGCGCCGGCTTTCTCCTCTATCTTTGAGTCCAACAAAAACGTTACGGGTTTCGGGTTCTAGGAAAGTGTCTCGTTCTTTTCCAAGCCCGACAAAAAGATAACCGTGCTGTCCTGGAGTGGAAGGGCACCATGGATTATGGTCCAACCCGGGACACAAATAACAGGTGACATTCCTTCGTTTTGCTAAAGCGGTTTGGCTTTCTGTAACCCTGGATTCAACGTGGCTATTAGGTATAAAAAAACTAACTGTAGTGAACAACGCACCGCACGATTAAGGATTGACTAGCACCACCTAATGAAGACTTGAGAAGGTCACGCGAAAACGAATTGTTCACATTTTGGTGACCAACGGAGGGCACAATTGCAGGAAAGGCATCGAGAATTTTCTGCCGAGGTGCAGGGATTGATGATGATAGGGGTTGCAGATTCACCGAGTCCTGATTAATGACAGTGACCTCTTCATTTCTTGATAAATCGATGGAATCCAGCAGCTCGACCAAGGGCACCGTCTGCTTGTACATTGGCTCCATGTGTATTGGAGGTGTGGCATTGTTATTCATCGTCGCTGGAGTTGTTGTACGCGCAATTGGGCCAATGGGATTTCCTTGAGTCGCATGGGTGCTGAAATCGTGTTTTGCCTGTGATTACACGTTGAGACTTGGATCACTAATTAGAAGACAACGACGTACGATTGTCTGTAATTTTCCAATCGTTTCCAACAACGCTTTCTTGCTTTCTTTAGTCTTGTGGAAGTTGGCACGAGTTGCAACCAGCTCTTCTCGGAGGTTGTGGTTGTCTGCTTTCACTGTGTTTATGGAGGCTCTTAGGCTTCGGATCTAATAGACGCATTAACCATGGTTGGGACCCTGTTTATCGAACACAGACTTCTTGCTCCATTTGCATTGCCTTTTCTTTCCAGATTTGCTCGTCCATATCATTCTGTTCAACACTCAGCGCTAATGTTAATTTTCAACTTAGTCTCTACCTTGCCAAAATGAGGTATGTTTAATGGTAAGGTGGAGTGAGTTTGACCCTCGAGTGCTTTGATCTTGAGACGCCAGGATTAGGATTATTCAATGAGGGGAGGAGATAAATACCCTTTGCTGCAGACATTCATTTTCCGCTCGCATTTGGGAAAGCTCTGCATACGTCTTGCTTATAGTATCTGCGAGTTCACTTTGACGCGCTAGCAGTTCCTTGTGGTTGGTTTGGTATTGTGCATTGTCCTCTCGCAATGCTTCAACTTGTTTAAACGAGGCAATCAACTAGGGGAGCAAGTCAGCCAGTCCATGTTGTGGCTGAAATTAATTATGCAAGAACCTGTTCTTTGAGCCTGAAGTATTCGCTTCGAGCTCTATTGAGACCGTCCTCTGCTTCTTTCACCCTCCTTAGCGCCGTCTTCTGATCATCAGGAGCTTGCGAAGTTGTAGAATGGAAAGTATGATCTGTAAATCTCTGCGCATGTAATTGACGATATCGTGCACACTGAATGAGAGTAAGATTTCACAAAAGTTTCTGAATGTCGTGGTTCAACATCACCTCTTCTTGGCTATTCTCAAGTTCCTTCTTCAATGCCAAGACCATGGCAGATGCATCTGACCACTTCTTGACGACAGACGCCCAAAATGCTTCGTCCATTGCGTGTCTTGCTCCTTGTAGGCTTTAATGTCGTTGAAAGTGCAAATAGAGCAGAATCACGGTATCATAGTACGTGGTATATGCGTCGGCCTCTGACGCGCTCTGTGTGTTCGATCGATCATGGCAACAGTATCATGTGACGCGCATGACATCACAAAAAGCTGGTTGAGAGAATTATTGAAGACGGGAGGATATATGGTCATTAGTCTATGATCATGATACGTCAAACTAGTTAAAGCATGAAAGTCAAAGGGTTTTCAAGATATCCTTTGAAGGCAGACATCCAGCGTGCACCCACTGCTCCATCTACAGTACGGTGGTCTGAACTGAGGGTCACCTTCATGGCCTGCACGGTTTTAAACCCTCGCTCATCTTCTGGAGCTGGGACAAGCGTCGCCTGAGTCGACCCCACGGCCAGAATACATGATTGTGGGGTGTTAATGATGGCAGTGAAATGGTCAATCCCAAACATCCCAAGATTTGAGATGGTGAAAGTACCGCCCTATTTGGATTTGGTCATGAATTTTGCATACTAGTAATAATAACTCACCTGATATTCTGTTGGTGCAAGTTTCCCATCGCGAGCCTTCTTAGCGAGCGCTTTGGTCTCAGCCGAAATGGTCGCCAATCCCTTCGAGCCGGCATCCTTGACGATCGGGGTAATGAGACCAGAAGGAGTAGCTACGGCGACGGAAATGTCGGCCTTTTTATACCTGCATTCGGTAAGACCACTACATGGGGACATGAAGTGGGACCATTCTTACGTTCGAATAACCTCCCCAAGCCAAGCTGAATTGACCTCAGGAACATCCACTAATGCACATGCGACGGCTTTTACGATAAAGTCGTTGACGCTGAGCTTTGCAGATTTGTCTTTTTCAACCAAAGTCTTGTTAAACACTTCCCGCAGTTTGAGAACCTTGTCCATGTTGATATCGACTGTGAGATAGTAGTGAGGCAATTCTTGCTTGGACTGAGTTAGGCGCGCGCCTATCGTGCGACGCATGTTAGACACAGGTGTGTCAACATAATCAGGCAACTGAGCAGGTGATGGCCGCACGGTTGGAGGCGCAGATGAGACTGCTGTGGCCTCAGCCTTGTAAGCTTCGACATCCTCCCTGATAATGCGTCCGCCTGGGCCAGAGCCATGCAGCTTAGCTAAAGGAACTCCGCGCTCCAGTGCAATCTTCTTCGCAATAGGTGAAGCGAAGATTCGGTCGCCTGATGCAAGTGAAGCCCTTGATTCAGATTTGGATGTTGGCTGAGACGGCTCAGAGGGAGCAGGTTGCTCAGGTTTAGACTCTGAGGTTTTCTCCTCCGCAGCTACCTGTTTGGCTGCTTGTGCAGCCACCTCGGCTGCGCCAGAGATGTCATCACCTTCCTCGCCAACGATTGCGATGACAGAACCAACTTGGACGTTCTTGGCTCCATCTTGTGCCTGGAGATAATATTAGGGCCAGAGGGCTCAAATTCTGGAGGCACCTACAATAATTTTGGCCATGATACCGTCATCTTGTGCTTCGACATCGATAGTGGCCTTGTCAGTTTCCTGTAGCAAGGGCTTGTCAGTAATTGACGTCGTGGGGATGAAAAAGTTGTCCATACGATCTCCAACAGTACGTCACCAGTGGTGAAAGTCTCGCCCTCCTTCTTTTTCCAAGATGCAATACCACCCTCTGTCATTGTTGGGCTCATTGCTGGCATGTTGAAAGGTGACAGGGCATTTCTACGGGCTGAGACGTGGAAACCTGTCCAAAGACGTTAACTGGAACGGGGCTACATAATTTGGTTTTACATACGACGGGAAAGGACGCGGGCTACTGAGAAAGACATTGCTGTTGCCAATAAAAAGAGGTTTTGGTACAACGTAGTCCGCGCTGAACGACCCAGAATTTTGTTGGGGACCAGGGCCTAATAATCCCTTTTGGATTGCAGTCAACACACACAAATAGGAACTCAGAAAAAGACGGCCGCTGTCCGCAATTCGTTAGCAGCAGGATAGCAGTATTTTTATGAAATTCAAATTCAAAATTGCAGGAAATGAAAGCAGACATTGTACTACCTGGTCAGCCGATACCCCTTCCTCCAAAAGCGCCAGTTCCTCTTCTAGGGAGGGGTGTATACCGAAGCGATGGTCAGATCAGAGCCAGTCTGCTTGGCGTCCCATCGTTGCAGGGCACCGTCCGTGATTTATTCTGTTCTCGCTGGATACTCTTGCTGATCGTTATTTCGCGCTATGGCGTGTCCAGACCTTGGCCATACCTCGAGTACGCCCCCACCCTCCATCACCGACCTCAATGGTCCTCGGTTCAATCACAAGGCTGTCGCCGCAGCAAGCTCTCATGTCTATAACAGTGGTAGACGGAATACCACTCCCAGCAGGTGAAGAATTCACAGGTGTGATCAGAAGCCAAGATGTCCGTGCGACAGAGAAAGACAGGGTCAAAATTGGGGATTGTTTTAGGGGTGGCGATGTTATTCGAGGCGTTGTTGTACGTTACTTCTAAGCATTATATGCATATGTGGGCTTGAATGCACTGCAGATATCCTTGGGCGACGCTCGAAGTTATTTTATAACGACTGCACGCAATGATCTTGGGGTCATATTTGCAACAAGCGAGGCGGGTGAGTAGGATGTTCGTTTATGAAGCTAGATATTGACATTTTTGCTTATACACCAAGGCACGACACTCGAACCAGTCTCCTGGTTAGAGATGCGGTGTCCAAAGACAGGCAAAATGGAGAAGCGAAAGTGTGCAAAGCCTGATGATCTTTAATTATTAGAAATCGTATATGTTTTTCTTGTGGTTTATGTGGTTTGCAGCCATGTGTCTTAATTGGGGAAGTACTGTTTTGCCATCAACATGTGTTGGTTAAATTACAACTTTGGCTTCAACCAACACCTTTACTTGGGCCAGCAGTTGCCTCTGGCCCTGCCTCTGCATATTTTGCCTTCATGACGGCGATACTCTCGGCAATAGATCCTCTGCGGAAGGAAATACACAAATCTTTTGACGACACACAGATTGAGTTCGTTGGTTGTCAGCCTTTGTTGCTGGTCGCTGAACATATAGCAGCTATTCTTCAACGAATGTGGATTGGCGAGCGAGATACAATGAAGTGGGCTTAAACCTTCTCGGTTGACTTTGCCATAGCTTACTGTCTCAAGGTTCTTGATATGCTGTCTGAAACCCGCGCCGAGCTCGATGACTTCCACCAAGCCAGCAAGGAACTAGAAGCGGAATTGGAAAACGAACTTCAACGGACGGAGAAGAGCCAACAAGAACTCAAGGTCAAGGTGCATAAAGCGGAATTCGAACGAGATGAATGGAAGGTGCATTGGTTTCGCTTCCCCCTTTCCAGCGCAATATTGCTGAGTAAATTGCAGGGCAAGTTCATGTCCTTGCAAACCAATCACAATACAACGACAACATCCCTGCAGCGTGAACTTGATCGGCTCAGGCAAGATCACCAAGCGACAAAGGTGCAATTGCGGGAGCTCGAGATGGGTAATGATGATTTGGAAAGGAACGAGCGCGCAGTATCCTCGAGTTTGGCTGACATGGAAACCAAATATTCACGAGCTTTGGAAGAAAAGATTCTGCTTGAGCATGAGCTTTTAGAAAAAGCCAGCCTTGAAGAGGAAACTCAACGGCTCAAGGATGAATTAAGAGGTCAACAAATTCATATCATGATCTGCACAAAACTAAATAAAACATCCCTGGACTAGATGCTAACGTTGAAATATCCATAATAAAAGATCAACTCGCTAGAACTCGTATGGAGGAGACGCCTACCCTTGCTGAAGCCCCTTCAACCCCAGCTCCTCCGTTATCAGGTTCCTCTGACGACAACCTTCTCAACACTGCCCCCCCTCCGGATCTCCAATTATCTGACCTATCGCCAAGTTCAGAAACTCTCCCACTGTCCCCACCCAAGAAACTGCCCACAGCTACACAAGCAGTACTGCAAAGGGCAGGATTCCAAACCAACAAGCAAAGCTTCTTGGGTTCACCCTCGAGTATCCTGCGGTCGAGCAGCCTTTATTCTTTCAACCCCAGTTCATCAAGTCCAAGGACACCTATTCCACGTCCACAGACATCTCGCACCATCTCTACCACTAGCACGTCCTCTACGAGCACCACTGCAAGGAACAAGGGTGTTCAGATGGTATCAGAAATGCGCGCACGCGTACGAAATCTAGAACAGAAGATTCACACTCGAGTACCAAGACTGAGAATGGGAAGCATAACAGGACGACCTAGTATCAGTGGTTCTGTAACGAGTGCTGGGGGTAGCGTATCATCTACAACATCAAATACTTCAACAGCGAAGACGAGTTTGGATAGCTTGGTTAACAGGAGAAGCATCGACTCGAGGCGCAGCAATGACAGCGATCGATCAAAGGCTGCTAAAAAGGATCCTAGGAATGATTCATCAGGATGGGTTCTTATTATGGAGGACTCACCGTCTCCTCAGAAGGATAAGGAAAAGGAACGAAAGGACAAACGCAGGGTTTCAAGTCCTACTGCTCCTACTGCTTTTCGCCCTGGTGTTTCTACCATTCGTTGCTCATCTCCAACACGCAGTGTTGGAAAACCCTCACTTCATACGCAGGGTGGCGCCGCTCTACGCCGCCCGCAATCTCGCCTTTCTACAGGCGGTTCAAGTACAACTCCAAGTGCAATACCAACCCCCATCTCTCGTCCTGCCACCCCAACATTCCTTCCTGTACCATCTGCTAATCTGCACGCTTCGTCTTCTGGAGCGTTCGGCATGAAACGTTCTACGGGTCCTGGAGGCCCTAATCCGTACTCCAAACGACCTTCCTTGGGAGTGAGCACCGCGGGGAATTCCAGCCCAAGTTTTCCACCATCTGCCGCCGATGATGATAACAAAGCCTTGCCGCAGTTGCCTCTTAATCAATGTAACATCACGATGCGACCCCCGAGCAAATTACCATCAACGTCTAGTTTCGGACAAAGCCGAATTGGTAGACCAAGCAGTGGAATGTCCTCTGGACGACGGAGCACAGGAGATTCAGTTAATTTCGATACTGTGAAAGATACACGGTCTAGACCTTGATATTAGGTTCACGTCTCTACTTATACGATTTTTATATATGTTAGCTTGTATAGATACGACGTTTTATGATTTATTTTTCCAATGCGACCTTACATAAACAAGTCCTACTAATTGAAACCTTGACCACAATGTCTGCTGAGGCCTCTACTACCGATGAACGCTCCCTGGACCGCCAGGTTGTTTTGGAGGAAGATGAGTACACTGCCGCCCTGTCACATATCATTGCCCGCGATTTCTTTCCATCGCTGGTACATCTCGACGCAACCAATGACTACTTGGATGCTCTTCATTCCCGTGATCCACACCTCATCAATGCCTCTGTGCGACGGCTAGAAGCAATTGGTGAAACGCCTTCCAGTTCTTTATATTGGCACCAAACGCCCTCACAGACTCCTTATGGAGCAGGCCCATCAGAGACTCCTCTGCGCACACCTC
This sequence comes from Phaeolepiota aurea, assembly GCA_036937095.1. Classification (NCBI taxonomy): domain Eukaryota; kingdom Fungi; phylum Basidiomycota; class Agaricomycetes; order Agaricales; family Squamanitaceae; genus Phaeolepiota; species Phaeolepiota aurea. Next base: position 13,168 of record JASFDG010000365.1, read on the forward strand.
GTGGCGAGGCACCTAGCAAACGAGCCCGGTATGATATCTCACTCAGCCTGGACACCTTCCAAGCCCGCTACACATCTGAAGACAACTCAAGTTTTACACGTATTTTGGATGAGGAGAATCGAAAGCGGAAGGAGAAATGGGCTTGGGCTTGGGATGCGCAGAAACGTGTGGAAGGAAGCCAACAGAAATTAGTAGAGGCTCGCGGGAGGATGCTGTTGGAGGGCCCGTCGCTGACTGGGGTGCGGGAAAAGTTCAGGTTGGCACCTCCGGCACTGGCTGGGGCTATCACCGCTAGCCAGGATGTGCAACTTATCGAAGACGAGGAGAAAATGGAAGCTCATGCCGAGGGAGACAAGTCTCAGACAGAAAGCAAGGCACTCACGGTAATACCCTCCGAAGATCTTGAGCAGGAAGATGTCATGGCATCGAGAAAGGACACAAGATCTGCTGGCGTTGATGGCTGGCGCTTCAAAGTGCGTTAGATTTTAAAGCTACATCAACAAAATGTTGAACCTGAGCTTGTTATCCAGGCCCGAAACTCGTTGATGTTTCCCCCAGATGCAGACGTCTCGCCGTATGACCCTTCCAGTAACCCGTCTCCGTCTCCGATACCGAATCTAAAAACAATCAAGTATGGAAACACACGATTGCCAGAACAGGATCATCAAACATCGACCTCACGGTCTGCATCAGCGCCTCCGAGTCCGACAAG
>JASFDG010000366.1:5624-22304 GCA_036937095.1 Phaeolepiota aurea
AAGAGAGAGCTCTTTGATTCCGGCTCTGAAAATTCATCTGGAACGGGAGCCACCTCCACCTTTGAGGTCACGCTTGGTATGAATAGCTTATCTGTGAGTATTTGCGTGGTTGCCGCCTCTCGTTACTCATCATCTTTTATGACTCTCAGGAGGGCGGCATCAAGGTGGAAGATGAGCAATTTCTCCAGCTACCCATCGATGACAAGTGGAAGAGTAATGTATCTGTGCTGAATACCAAAGTCAAGGTGGCTTCTTCACCTGTAAGCAAAGCCTATTTTATTCACAACGTGATACTTATCGGTGTCATAATTGAATTAGAAGGATGCTATTTTCAATGCAAACATGCACGAGAGCGACATTCTTAGTTCGAATTATATGTCCACCGTGGATATCCCTATCGCTGTCGGGTCCGTCGAAGGCCTTGATCAGAGTCCTCCGTACCCCGAGGTTCGTGGTGATGGCGAATCCAGAGAACGCGAGATCAGTGTGGATGAGGACGTCATCCTCATGGACAGTTCAGCAGCATACAAACTATTCATTTCGGGTATTGAGACACTCCCTTGCGGAAATCCTGGATCTACTCCATTGGTAAGTGCAGCACCTCTCGCACTATATCACATTTCTAAAGTTTACACTAGTCCCCTGGCAAGAGTGGCGCGAAAACTGCAACAGCCAGTTCTGGCTCAGACGAATTATCATCCCGTCTGAACCCTGGGGACTGTGACGATTCCCTGTTTTCGAATACCACCACTGAAACATCATCGCTTCCCCAAACTAGCGCGTTTAGCATTCTCGGACCCTTCAACGAGCTTATTGACGAGATCCTTCGTAGGAAAGAGCAACCTGCTCCGGCTTTGCTTGACGATTCCCTGTTCCCCAACACCGACAGTGAACCCAACAGCACATCGTCAGTCGTTCAAACAACTTGGGACAGCATCTTCGATTCCAGCAACGAAGTCAGTGACAGCCTACAGCGACTTACTCCCCTTTCACCCATCCTGATCCCTGCCGCCCCAGTTGCCGTGCACCAGGACGCAGCGGAATCATTATACCCCTTCTCGCCCAACTTTTCTTTCTGGAGTGAACCTATGCCCATCATGAGCACCCCTCTCATTGGCGGTCACCATGGAGGTCTCGGCAACCGAAGCCACCTCGAAAGCCGTCCCTCCGCCCACGCCCTTGTTGCAGAGGCGGATTTGTCTGGCTTTGGTTGAATTCTCGTGGACACAAGATTCAATAATCGCCCCGTCTGTCCCCCAAGATGTTATTGAAGAAAAGACATGATCATAAGAACTGGGATCATCACATGAGTCATCATGAGGAAGCGAGTGTTGCGGAGCTTGGGTAGTTTATGGCGCACGGGATTTGGAACAATAACCAGAGGAAGGATATTGAGGGTAGCCGGCGAACTTTTCGGATGCTGCATGCAGCCTTGCACTGCAGTATGTCCCAACAACTCGCCACCCTCGATTCTGTCTGGTATTCCGCTTCATCCCTGCCATGTTTGCCCACTCGTTTCACTGCTCCGACATCCCCCCCTCCCTCCTTGAACTCTCCTTCTGAAGCACATCTTTTCTCATTTCGGTCTGGCAGACGATGCGTTTTCTGGTGTCTACGTCGTTGACCTGTGATTCAAACTTGGTTCACCTGCCTATCCCTTCCGCCCCTTTTATGCTGCCCATCATTTGAATCTGCCTATTATTTTCTAGCCCTCGTCTGATTTTATGTTACTTCATACAATCATCTATCATGTATCACTATCACCACCACAACTACGCATGGGGTCCCGCAACATATTCAAACCGTTTTTAAACAAATACAAGGGATCAGATCAACGAGAACAAAATACATACACTCAGAGTCTCAGACGACATTCCACGTTGCACAAGTTCAATTGAGGGCCTTTTGAAACTTTTGAAACAATACGATACAAATACAAGCCATATACGAGAGATCATACTTCTCAGTCAAAAACATTTCAGACGTACTTTACTTGGTTCGTCGTTACGCCTTCAGCACCCTCTTTCGCCTCCCCTTTCACCAGCTCAGCGACAACCACGCCAGCTCGGTCAACTCCACCGAGAGGACTGCTCTTAAATCGAGCTCCTTTTGTAGAAGTCAGAGCTCTATTCATGGCCGGTATTGGGATGGGAGCAATGATTCCGTCCTGTCGTTGTGCTCCAGCGACGCCCGACCCAGACGCAGGGGGTGCGCTTCCACTTGCCATACGCCTTTTACGCTCGAGCAATATAGCCTCGAGTGAAGGCGCTGGCGACACGCTTCTGGAATTGGAAGCTGCATGGTGCGCCACTATGGGAGTGGGTGCAACAAGATCTGGCGAGTGAATTGTTACCTGAGGTACTGGCATTGAGACTAGGTTCATTGGGACATTCCCGCCTTCATCGCGCAGGACGAGAGGGGGGTCATGCGCTGGACCGGCAGGCTGGGGTGAGTCCATAGTCGATGAACCACTGTGCTGCTCCATGATGACAACCGGTGGTTGACGTCCCCTTCTGGAAGGCTGTGGCATGTCGATGCTTGGTTGCGTGTCCAACTTCTCTAGATCGACGTCGTCCTGCGTTTCTGCGATTCGGACTTTGCGTCCATCGTCACGGGGACTTGGGGGAGCACTCCGAGATCTCAAAAAGCCCAGCCCCTTCAATGACAAAGGCTTTAGTGCAGGCTTAATCTGTGCGACATTATCTGTAGTAATGGCTACAGGAGGCCCCTGATTGGTTTCATGTGGGTGTGCGGGAGGAACTTCATATGGGTCCCCGCGTGCACCTTGTGTATCGAACTCATCGTATATTTCCTCTCCGATCAACTCTGCTCAAAGCCAGTGGTCAGCAATGTACCAAATGGTCATGATTGACTTACCCTCAAGAACATCTTCTAAAGTAATGATCCCTAATGGCATGACAGCAGGGTCAAAGCTTTGTAGAAACTACTCGTTCCACGTTTCAGTGATGACCTGCGACACAAGTTATATGTCACAATACCTCATCAGCACCTTCCTTCGCGAGGACAGCATCCGCTGGCATATTCTGCTCCAGCATTGACATTGAAGTCATGCCAGATGCGATGGCTGGTAACTGGAAGCTGGAACGCTTGCTTTTGGTCTCAGTGACAGGATTGGGCTGGGTCTTCTCGCTTTTGTTTTTCCTTTTGCGTGCTTTCTCTTTCTCGTTGGCGGTGCTATTTTCTTTTCCATCTGAGTCTTCTTTCAGGGTGTCTCCGTCCTCGGTCCCATCTTCAGCGTCGCGATTTCGGAAAGAACCAATAATTCGCCGAGGGCCACGCTTTTTGTTCTTGCTATCATCCGTGCTGTCAGATTCAGAGTCCGAATCAGAATCACCCATCCCAACACGCTGCCTTAAGCGATGAGTTAATCCCCTCTTCACTGCCTTTTTGACGCTAGCAGCCTGCAAGGGATTTAGGCATCTCAAAAAGGCTATATCATGATCATGCAATACCTTTTCCACGCTGAACCGACTAACTATCGCCATGTGGCTTCTGCCTTCCTGAAATTTATCAAGAATACCGAGAAGGGGTTCATTGTTAGGTACGAATGGGACCTTATTGAGGGGAATTTTGCGCAAAGGGGTAGCATCTGCGAAAAAAGATGAGAAAATTACTTCTCGGGCCAAAATGTTACTACCGTTGGGATCGAGCAAGACGCATTGCTTAACAAGAAGGATACCCATAATCTTCTTGACTCTCTGAGTCCTTGGCCTGTCTTTCCCGGGGAATGGAGGGATACCTCCTTCAAGGGTTACATCGGAGATAGGAACATCTACTTCTTCATAAACTGGAACACGACTATGACCCGTCAATACAATCTTTTTCAGGAGGGCGTAGTCAAGTTTTGAATCGATTGAAAGCATGAAAACGTCGCTAATTGGAGTCATCGCCTATAAATAATTAGATAAGTCGTCTCGGGTTTGTCCAGGAGAAAAGGTAAGCACCTGTTTTACAACCTTCTCTTGCAAATCCAGCGTAGCACCGATAATGGTGACAGTATCCGTTTTGAGATCACCGCCGTGGGTCCCATGTGAAGAATGCATTGCGATCAATTCCTTCAGCTCTGTTGCAAGACGGTTGAGCAATAACTTTCGGTTTGAAAATTACAAGGACCTACCCGCACGGCGATAGATAATGCCATGGTGAGCACCCAACACAAATTCGAGCAACTTCGCAACAGGCCAGGCAACAATCCACTGGAGACCATATTAGGCAGAGTTTTTGTAACCATGGGTGTCACTAACCATTATGTATATAAGAATTTGAGTGAACGCTGCCATCTTCGCCCCAAGGTAGAGGCCATGGCGAGTGAATAGAGACTGTGGAATGATTTCCGCAAAACTGATAAAGGTTATTAAGTTGATTGAAAGTCAAAGGGGCCGTAAAGACTTGGCAATAAGCCAAGACATGGAAGAGAAAGTATATGCGCGACTGGTTGCTTTAAAGATTCACACACGACGTGATCGACAGTCATCGAATCGCGTGACGTCATGAGGCATTTAGAAGTGACAGCTTCGCAAAGTCCAAAGAAAGCAGAGGGGGCAACGATTTGGACTATATGATAGAAAGCGACGAATAACCCCCCAAGTCCGGACGCGGTTTATGACATTTGTAACACAGAACCTTGGAGGCACGGTACTCACATAACAATGAGCACTGTGCTCACAATCACGCTCTGGACGCCTCCTCCCAATACTTGATCACCAATAACTGGAAGTGATTCGTTGACAATCATGTTTGATAAAAGGAGTGTGACGAGAAGCAGGTGGCCATTCTTACGAATGGGCTTGATTTTATTAGCGTATTCCCGTTGTGTGCTGAGAGGCGAACAGTCATTGAAACAATTGACGTTACGATAGCATATACTTACGGTGTTCCGCTGATACTTAATACGTTGAGCTGGGTCTCATCCAAGCTCATGTAACCTAGTGTCAAACCGGCAAACAAACCCGACATAAGGACAAGAATGGGGATGAGGACAGCAAAGACAATAGATTTGGGTTTCTTGGGATCAAAGCCCTCTTGCCTCTTGATGATAAGAGATGCTCCGCCGTTATCGACAGGATCGGGTCCAGTTGGGAGAACGATACGGCGTAGCAAACGTGGAGCATATTGTGAAGTAAGTGATGCGAACGCGTAGAGGAGGCGTGAAGAATGAGAATTTCGGACTGCAATGGGAACAGGGACCATTCGAATGTGGGGAAGCAAGAGGGGAAAACTCTACGCCTTCGCCACTTAAACCCTTGAGTATATCCGTCATTAAACGCGTCACGCGGAAGCTCTGTTGACAAATATTGGATGATTGGGCAAAAATAGCACAACGATACAACCTACAGCAGTGCACTCCTATCATTTAATATGAGCTCTCCCTTGGGCATACATTTGAGAAGGTGACGATAACAAGTTGTGGCGGAAAAGCCTCAAAAAAAATTTACGAATCACCACCATCAACCATGACACTATATATAATCTTGATTAACAATGGCCAATAACCGCGCCGTTATCCGCTAGGTCCGTCCTGACATAGCAAAATGGTATATCACTTGAATCCCATTTTAATGGACCATACGGTTCTCCTTCCAGTCCTGAGACCATCAATAGTCGTCACACACATGTGTACTATCTCAGCTGATCAGAAACCATTGACTTTGTCATGGAAGGCGGGCATGGCATAATGCTTGTGAGTGTTACACTGTACCTCAAGCTACAAATGGAACGTATCAGAGTGGACATTTCCTTGATAGCATGAACACGAAATAAATGGATGGCCACCGAAGCGACTCGGCATGAAATGTCCGAACGGCTTCTGCCACGTACTGCACAGAGGGATACCCAGCCACAGCAGCTCAGGGCAACTTCTTTCAGAATCTGAATGACTGTTGTAGGGTCCGCTAGCCAACGGATATACCCACATGTACCATCCTCGCTGTTGTCTTGAATCAATTGAACAGCTCGATTCATTCAGCACCAAGAATTGGTTGAAAGCATGTTTCCATGTCAAAATAGAACACACTTGATCAAAGGTCCGCTCGTCCTCATCCACCTAGTGGAACGATCAAATTCAGAAACCTCCCTTCCCCCGCTATGCATCAGACAAGGCAATTCAATGGAGTGAAGCGCATAAAATTCAAGCACTGCAATATAAATGAACAAGCGATAAGTCACAATACACCATAGAACATTAACCTGATAAAGTCCGCACTAAATCCCGACCACCTCGATTCCACAATTGAATATATACCAGCAGTTTTTAACAAGTATCCTGTACTAGGGAATGTCCGCCATGATAGAAGTCTTCCGGCTGCAGCATAACAGGGGTATATCCTCCATCCACCATAAGTTTCGTCACGATCAAGTCCGCGCCAGTGCCACTAGCCACACTAGCGGCGTGCTGGCCGCTGTTGTTGAGAGAACCAAAAGGTATCCGGAGTGTCCCATAAAACCTATCACCATCGACATCATCCCCAAACACGCGTCCCTCCCGCTCGTCGCCAAACCCGGTGCAACAGTCCCCCAAATTTTTGAGATATTCAATCCCTGAAATGGGATCGTGATATGATTCGGGGGACGAGCAAAACAGGCCGTGTTGTACAAAGACAACATCGAGATCGTTTCCATCTCCTGTGGGTGTCGAGGGTGCGGGATCGGAGTCGTATGAGCGATTGTCCTGGTCGCAGGCTGAGAAAATGTCAGTGGCGTTTAGTGGGGTTGCAAACTGCGGTTACCATTTGGAAAGGCGATGTGTTCGCTACAAGCCTTGGCCTTTTCATCCGCCAGCATCGCAGCCTCCAAATCAATATCGACAAAGTAATCCGAGGGAATTGAAAGACGTTTATTCCCTAGGAGAAGAATGTCACATCGGACATCATGTGTCAATAGGCAAGAATTTTCTATACCACAACATTGATGACACTCCCAGCACGACGTATTCACAGCAGAAAATGACGTCTCCCTCGCCCTGAAAAAAGGTAAAAGTCGTGTCAAGACAGCCCAGGTCAGCAGGAATGTGTTCCAGATGTCCTTGAAGTAGTCCCGGATGAGAATATGAAGAGCCATGGCCGTAAGGGAGCAAAGAGAGACGGAGCGGTTGTCCGCACAGCAGTTGGGCTCAAACGCAGTCAGGCTCAAACGCAGTCAGCCCCTATAGGCAGCGGCAAAAGCGAGACTGGCCCATTTTGAAACCGCCGAAGGACAAGTGGGGTACAGCTTAGGGTGACAGAAAGCATACTCCTACATCTGGCGAAGCTGTTCTCCATAACATGTCCTGGCGTGATCTAGGAAAGAGGTTTGTTTTATGTGACCAATATTTAACTTCGAATTGATTACGTAGCCGATAAGATATCTTTAAATCCTACGCGTTGTCTCCTTCTTCCCGAAAAACACCATGTCCAGCGACGACAACAATAATTCAAATATCGGGGGTGGACGCTCTCTGGGTGGTGGTGCAAGCCAACCTCTTCCTTCCTCCTGGGCAAATCCCTCGGATAGGCCTAGAGTGGGTCGCATCGGGGATTGGTCAGGAACAGGCAGTTCATCAGGGTAAATCTCCCCAACAACCCGCACACACTCCTTGCATCGCATTGATGAGTTTTATCTCACTAGAGGTAGTAGGGGAGACAACAGTCGCTTTGCCACCCTAGGCAGCATGGGCTCCGAGGATGCTCCAGGTGGAACAGGGCCCACGCCTGGCGATGATGACGGAGATGACGAGCCCGACGAGCAACCCCAGAGCTGGTTCGCAGGTGGTGAACGGAGGTGAGATCAATGGACACGATGTTTTCTCAGGATGATTGATCGATGGGGGATGCTCCATGATTAGCGGAATATCAGTCGAAAACCCAGACAGGCGGGGGCGTTCTATGCCAGGCGGTGGTCTTGTCCGAGATCTCTTGCGTCGTGCAGCCGAGTACGTCATTGATCTCTCTCTTATGTACACCGTTTGACTTCTTCATCAGAGCAGGCCCGTCGCCGCATGCGGCGCCTCCCCCATCTCGCTCAGGGGCCTTCATGGGAGGCGGGCATACATTAGGAAGCGATGATGTACCCAGTTCATTTATACCCGACCCCGATACAGAAGCTGTAGCAAACGATGGTTGCCCTTTTCTACCATCAACTCTAAAATAAACTTACATCCATTCCCAGAGACACCCGCGACTCGCAGGCTGACATTCTGGCGGGACGGGTTCCAAGTAGAAGATGGAGAACTCATGAGATACGATGACCCAAGTAATGCCCAAATCCTGCAAGAAATATACGCTGGGTACGATGGGCTGCTTGATACCCTCCCCCTCCAATCCGCTCACATCTCTCCATTAGCCGTGCCCCACCATCGATATTGAACGTCCGCACAGGCCAACCCGTCGAACTCAGTGTATCCAAGCGCACAGATGAGGATTACATCCCCCCAAAAGGCGTCAAAACTTTCGTTGGGTCCGGCCACCGCCTTGGTGCCGTCGTTCCCGAGCCAGCGGCCAACCCCGCTGGTGCAGCAATGCCTGGATCGTTCCCCCCAGTATCAGTATCGTCCTCCGCCGGCCCATCATCGCAAGGTACCCGGGAGAGCCTTAGCACGATGTTTGAGGTGGACCAAACGCAGCCAACTACGAGTGTGCAGATCAGACTAGCGGATGGGACGAGGTTAGTCGTTTGTGCTCCTGAATTGCACTCTTATTGATATTATACCCATATAGGATGGTTTGTAGGATGAATCACACCCACAAGGTCGGTGATATCAGGAATTTTATCAATGCGTACGTAACTCTGAATCGCGGGACATTTTCTGCGGTGCTCATTTCATTTCACCAGATCGCGGCCTGAGAACCTGACACGCCCGTATACCATCGGAACGACGTTCCCCAACCGCACTCTGGACAATGACACCATCACCATCAAGGCGGCGGGCTTAATCAACAGCGTTGTCGTGCAAAGATGGGCTTAGGTTTAAAATTTATAGCGTGAGATGTACCATTATAGCAGGCAAAATGACACGAATATACAGAAGTGAAAATGCAAAAGTCAGTTGTATAGAATCTGGAATGTACATACATACACGAATAGGGCTACCCCCCACATTCCTTGTCTACATTTTCGTCCGCATATATGTATAAGTAACAAGAACACTGGACCCCGATGGAGGCGAAAGGTATCATTTGAGACAACAAGATTTGCAGTAATTTAATAGTTCGTATAAAAGCGACAGATATTGGTGCAGCGTATATGGTTGGGGGCGTATAACGGCATGTGTGTGGCGCAACGGGGCGACACGATAAGAAGATTATTTTAAGGAGCGGAATAGGCGTATCGATTTATCGTACAGTCGTGAGTTGGAGTCCTGGACAGGGACAAAATATTAGACAAGAGCGATCCGAGACTTGTTTTCAAAAGACGTACTTAAAAATCACTGCCTCCGCTGATTCCTCATCCATACCGCCCACATGATGAACCCAAATGCACAAAGCACCACGATTCCCCCACATACGAGGGCGCCGCCAACAAGACCAGCAAGAGCCGCCCTCCCAACAGTCAGCTTCTGCTCCTGCTCTGCGGCGCCCGCAAGGCACGTAACTCCAAGAGGCCCCGCCGCAGCCGCAATCGCCACAACCAGGACACCACAGACAAAATACCCAAAATACCTACCCCACCGCCCCAGCGCCACCGAGCTCGCGTCGTCGTCCTCGAAAAAGTCCTCCGGCGAGTCCGTCGGGCGCGTGTTCAGGAATACGAGGGTATAGAGGAGGAGCGCGATCGGCAGCGACAGTATGACTCCGCCCGTCGCGCCGGCCTCGACCGAGGACAGAACGGGCACTTGCCAGGCGGGGTCGGGCAGGGGATGCGCATGCCTCAGCATCGCATGTCCCACCGCGAGGTAAACGAGGGAAAGCAGCGGAGGTATCGGGATGAACGTGACAAGCAGGATCAAGGGTCGCAAATTAAGGGGAATGCGTCTGCTGCTGCTGCTCGGAGAGTGCGCTGCTGTGAATGGCATGGCGGGCGTGCTTTCGTTTGGCGACTTTTCGGTTGCTGCGGTATCGGGCGCGACCGATGTTGTTCGTGGTTGTGATGCTGCGGTGGGATGAGATTGGTCGCTGGTGTCAAAATGGTCATCTAGGGGACTGTTGTAGGCAGCTAGTTGGTATGGATGTGGAGATGCAGGATGGATGGGACCGTCTGCGTGCGAAGGTGGTCGACGTGGAGACGAGGACATGCTGGGGCTGTGGTCGCTGGCAGTTGAGGTTGCCCAGGATAAACGAAGGTCTGATGGCCTAAGCCAAAGGAGGGAGTATCGCGACATACAAATCAAAGGACCATCATGGAAACATATGTTGGTCCATGTTTTTTTTTTCTGTTGCTGTGCAATGCTGTTTGCGGCTGATGTCCGTTGCCTTGCATGATCTCATGGTTATGTAATCCCCGATAGGGCTATGACTGAATACCAACGAGCCTTAGCTGTATCGCGCGCACCCAGGCCCGACAAAGACCTCGATCGCGTGAGATGGAACGCCAGCTGGGAGAGAGACCACCAGCACTTCTTCAGTCCCAACCCCGTCCTAGGCCCCTTATTCCCGCCCTACTCTACCAAAGCAGGCCCCCTCGTCGATGTATCCCCGTACATGTCCGACCTCGACGAGGATCCATACATCTTCGCGCGCATAGAACTCGAGAAACTCCAAAAGTCCCTCACGATCTTCTATCTCTCGCACTCCCCCAGCAACCCGCGCGAGAACTTCCCGCGCACCTGGGAGCACACCCCGCGCAACCGGCGCGCGAGCATCGTCCTCGAGGCGCTGCGCCGCGCAGATGCGGCTGCGGTGGAGGAGCGTCAGGGCCCGGGCGTGCGCATGTGGTGCCCGGAGATGAACCTGCACTATCTCTCGCGCGACGACCTGGGCCTCGTCGCGATCCTGAACGATCTCGACCACCATGCCCACCATACGATTTCGGAGAACGTAAGATCGCCGGGTTATTTGGCCCACGCGGATGTGGACAGGATATTGGATGAGGCGCCGATCGACGAGGCGGGGTGGATACGGCTGCAGCGTGCGCTGTTCATAACGCGGACGCTCTGGAATGTGATGTTGATTACGGTATGTGCGTAGTTGTGGGCCGCATACATTGAAATAAAGTCTGCGGTCAGTACAACACCGACGAGGACTCGGCGTTCGAGTTTCTGCAGACGCCAAATGGGCGCCTGCCGAAAATATTCAAAAATCTAATCAAGGTCTTAGGCCCCGAGCAGCAGTTCTGCTGGAACTGCAGTTTGGCCGGGCTGGACAAGAAGGTGACGCTCAAAGCATGCGCCAAGTGCCTCAAAGCGGGTGTCCATATCTACTATTGTTCTCGGTTAGTATGACTTCGTGATCAGAGAAAGCTCAACTAAATCATGAACAGGGACTGCCAGAAAGCAGATTGGAATAGGGGAGATCCAAGGCCGCACAAACTGGCATGTGGGACCCCCAAAGCTCTTGCGAGTGGCTTGGACGTGATGTTGCCTCCGGCTGTCGCCCCCTTCAAATGGGGCCCCGAGCTTGAGCGTCAGGTCGAGCTCCTGAGACATCATAAAATCTATGATTACATGGTAAGAGAAACAATTACGCTACACGCCTCGTTAACCACCCAAACGTTCTGCAGTTCACATTTCCCGCACCGAAGCCCCCAATCGGTGTCAGATGTGAAGGGTGTGCGTGCCCAGGGACTACATAACATTTATCTCCACCTCACCTTTTATTTCCAGACCGCGGCCTATTCCTACAGCACCGCCGCATGGGTTAGTCCCCCTCCCGCCATCTCCTCGAAACCCCGACATTAAACACACACCCCAGCGTTGAAATACGGCGACCGGCGCGACGTGATTGCCATGGCCCGCGTCTTTTTCACCGGCATCGGCAGCTCCAAGGTCCCATTCCGCCACGCGCACGCGCAGATTCAACGGGAGTTTGGCATCAGATTCTCAATCCAAGAGTCTATCAAGGATTACAAGTTCAGGAGTGCGCGGAAGGAGGAGATGTTGGTCAAGCGGTTCTTGGCGGACGAGGCCGCTGAGGCAGCGGCTGCCAAAGAGGAGGCTTTGCATGTTGGCGCGGGTTTGGGTTGATTTTCCTTTTTTTTTTTTTTGTTTCAGTGCAGACTGCTTTGTGTCCGACTGTTAAGCTTGTGTGATGGGATGGATTCTTCGCGTTGGGGACAGGGCACACCTGGGTCTTTGGCAACAGTAATCGAATACACTGGAGCCCGCCCACCTTTTGCGCGATCTCTCCATGGGACGTAGTGAGCTGTTTGTATTCTCTAATCAGATTATACGCGTCGCCACTCGTGCCGTTGAAGTGCACTAATTTTAGAAATCATTGTATGGCGTCAACAGGGTTTTGCATAATTAACTGAATTTCAGAGGGCCGCCCATCCTTAGTGACCCTCGTTGCGCTGCGTCAAGCAACAAGGGACCGCTACTGCCTGCGCCTAGCCATCATCAAGCCTACCTGCCTATTATTTTCCTCGTGGCGTTGTTGTTGTCCTTCATACTGCCTCCCATGCCCTGCCATCATTGCAGTCCACGTCCGCCACTTGCTGTCCCCTCCCCTCTCACGATGGTCTCGAAACAGTGCCCCCCTCCCCCCTCCGCTGTCCCCCATTTTCCCGTTAGCCTTGTGGCAGCAGCAGCAGTGGTGACTACTGTTGTCAGTCAGGAGGTCGCTGACCACAATCTATCGGGCCATGCCCCAAGTTCATTGAAGCATTCGATTTGCACTGTACAATCCAATTAGCTTGGATAAATGGGAGTGGCCACAGAAACCGAATCACCGCTTAGACTTCCCCTTCATAAAAGCTGCCGGTATTTCACCCCAATTCGATCGTGTAATCTCTCGTCACCGCCTTCCACCCCGATGGCTGAATAATGCAAAGACATCCTAGCTAGGTGGCCCAGACAAAGACGTCGATTGCGGGGGGCGCAAGCTGGGAGCAGGGACCACGAAACACTTCTTCAGTACTTCAGTCCCAACCCCCCGTGCCCTCCCTCCCGCCTTATGTCTACAAATTCATGCCTCCTCGCCAATTGCATCCCCCATACATGTCCAAACGCCCACAGGGATCCCTACCACCGTCGCGCGCGCTGACCTTGGGGGGGGAATGCAGATCGGTCATAACGCAGGCTCTCTGCTGATTACGCTGTGTCCTCAGTCCTACATGAGCGCATATATTGAACTTAAGGCTGCCGTCAGTACAGCACCGACGAGAACGTGGCGTTCGACTTTCTGCGGACACCCGAGATGGGGGCCTCTCGAAAATATTTAAACAGCCGATCAGGGCCTCAGGCCTCAGGACCCGAGCCCCAGGTCTGCAGGCTCCTGGCTGCGCTTGACAACAAGGTGACGCTCAGGGCATGCGCAAAGTGCCTTGCAGCAGGTGTTCCCTATCTACTACACCGGAATCCACGAGATCTCGTTTCGCCCATTTCATCTCGGGGTGTGGGGCATGTAGTGCACTGCCCTGTGGTTACACATGTAGTAAGGACCTGCTCCGGGTAGTCACCAGAAAAGCAGGCTAGGAGTGGGTGGTTTCGATGTACAAGGCCATCGCCGCTTGCCATAAAAATTCCTGCTATCCCAGCCTCTTTCAGCGGTTCAAGAACATGCCCCATACATGCATGATACAAATTTGCAAGCTGGCAACATCGAGCTGCTTTGTTTGAGACATTCTCCAGCCTTGTCGTGGAAAGATAAGCGAGTAGGACATAGGCACGGTTTGATGGTTTCCAACGGATCTCCTTCGGAATGTTTCCAATTGTAAGGTAGAGCAGATAGGCACTTTTGTTTCAAAATGTTGTTAACTGGGTTTTATCTGTAGAGATGATAACAGGGAGGATTGTGGCTCCTGGTTTGTCTTTCTCAAGCTCTTCCTGAATTGTGTCAAGCATGGGACTTAGAAGCTGGTTTGATGAAGTTTGAGATCTCTCACCTACGTCGACCACCACCACCTACCAGTGTGCATGTCATGGTACATGCACTTGGTCTTCGTCTCATCTGTGTAGTGTTTTTCTGGAATGAACACCAAATATGGGGTGAAGGACAGATCACCAAACAACACCTTAATGCATTCAACCACGTCCCAAAAGTACACCTCACACACTTCATCCCCGATAACAAGTTCCTGGCGTTCAAAACGCGGACGGCTAGGTAAGGATTTGTCAATGATTTTGTTTAATTCTGATGTGTTCTTGAAGGAGAGGCCAAGGCGCTCGTGCACCTGGGTTGCGAGTTTAGCTTCAAGTCAGATGTGTGTAGTATTTCAGCAATGCCACTTACTCCTTCAATGCTCATCAACTCAAACGCAGTTGAACTTGGCCCTCGAGTCTTTGCCCAATATGCGATCTCCCATTCAAGCTTTGACGAAAATGGGCTGAACAGATTCTCTGGGTCGCCAATTTGAGAAGTGTATGATGTATTCCCATCAATGCAGTCGTGGTTCATATACACCGCACCTGCCTTTCCCCCAAATTTTGTGGTGTAGGGCTTGTTCTTTAGTTCAACCTCAGCTCCACCCCAAAGTCAGTTGGCCCCTTAAGTTTCCCCACTGCTGGCTTCAGTGTCATTGGTGTTTGTCGTCAATGGGTTTGGAAGTTGGATGGGTTCCAAGGAAGTTTCATCAACTTCCTCATTGTCATCGCTATCGCCATTGTGAGCAGGAGTGTCCTCATATCTACCTTCGTCAGCTCCTAATCCAAATTCTTCAGGGCTGTAATCCTCATAATCACCAAAGAAATCGCCCCTCAGATCAACTTCAAAATCCTCCATCCCAGAGGCATTGTCTATCCCAACGTATGGCAGATCCTCCTCCATTCTGTCCTTGCTATGTTGGTCATCTGTATCCTTGGGTTCATCACTGGGAAAGTGGAGGGTCACCGTCTCCTTGCAACGGGGATCATCACTTCGCCGTTGGTGGTTCCGAATACCACTCCACATGAATGAGGCTCCACATTTGCAAAGAGTGCACATCCTCGAGTTGTGGTAGAGGAGTTAGGATTGTATCTGGGTTGATATGTATGAGGAGTCTTTGAGAGCTTGTGGAATGGGACTTTGGTTCGAGTTTGTTGATGTTGGATGACTCGGAATTTCAAATAAAATTTTTCAAACACCATGACTGTTCCTCCTTGTTTCTTTCTCCTCCAATTGACTTTCTCAATGTGTTCAGTACTCTGCCGCTCCTTTCCTTCCCAAGATTCAATCCTCAATATCTTGCTTCTCATTTTTTTCATCCACACTTCCTATACTTAGCATATACTCTCTAGCCTCACTACATAATGGAGAGGAGCTCAAGCTCTTCTCAAAAAGTTAATCCACCTAAAGAACCTTGAAACAGTGCCTCTGTTGCCCCAGCCACACGTACTAGCAATACCCCACAAGCAACAGGATCAAACTTGGCTAAAGGGCACCATATATTCATTGACTTGACCACTTTTTCTTTGCTGATGTGGCACCACTAGCAGCAAGAAAATCAAAGACAGATGCATATACAACTGCATGTAGGTCATTGTTACCCTTAAAGTTTCATTCTCACATCCATGTATATTTTATGACAGCTTGGGTAGGTACAGCTCCTACTGGGAATTGTAAACGAGCCATTTCTGTTGTTGAGCACATGGATCAACAATTGAAGAAGGTTAAAAAAGGTTCAATCTCTCTGTTTTCCTTGTGCTAATTCATGAGCTTATTTCTAAACCCTCTTCAGCTTCAGCCCCATCAAAGCCTGTTAAACCTACCACAGTGACCCAACCAGGTCAGTTTATCTTGAATAGACTATGTTATTTATTAACCTAATGTATAGTATCAGTGCCTTGTCAAAAACCAGCTAGAATTAGCCTTGACAATAGTGAAGGAGATAATGAAGATAAAGAAGACCCAAGGGATGTGTCTTCCCAGAGCCACCAAGGATGTCGAGTTACCTCCAATGCTCAAAATGGTTCAGGATCCAGCTCAGATGGTGGTGAGAATGCTGACAGCATTGAAGACAACCTCAGTGAAGGCAATGACAATGATGACTTGACCAGTCTCAACAAGGCCTCATTACAGAAAAAGATATCATCTGAGGTGAAGTCACTTGTATTTCTCTTCATACAGATATGTATATGCTAAATGATTTGCAACCCAGCACCCACAATGGAAAAACCTATTAAGAACCATGACATGTCACAGGACTAAATGATCACGTGAGAGGTGTTATGGATTAGAGATGTCAGCCTCAGCTTATGTGCTGTGCCCCTGGCTAGGCTGGGTCTCTGTATTTGGTGAATGAGATCGGAGTGTAGCTTTGCTCCAAGGACTAAGCCTGGTAGTGAGAGTAAAGAGAAAGGTCGACTACTAGGGCAGACAAGTGAGAACAATGAGACCGAGCAAGGATGTACAGTCTGAAGATTGGTCAGAGTCAAGTACCTTAGGACTGAAGTCCTTCAGTGAGGGTGGGTCAGAGTGAGATCACACTAAGGGACTAAGAGAGAATGGGGGGAGAACTTAGTCGATATTCAAACTAAGGAATACAGTGCGGAAATTGTGCTACTTATATACAGAGTCTGGAGACAAGGAAGAGACTGATATGGACCATGTGAATTGCCTTGTCATCTGGAAACAACAGGGGAAGATTGTCGACTGGTCTAGAGCAAGAATGAAGAGG
>JASFDG010000367.1:0-12113 GCA_036937095.1 Phaeolepiota aurea
TTCACTGCACCCGCTGTTAGCTGCCTGGAGTCTGTTCTGGTTACAGGGGAACTATGTCGTCTCACAGCTCGTTCTGCTGCTTGGAACTGTTTCCCAGATGTATGCCGTCTGCCTCCTGGTGCATTTCAATGCACGAACCCACGCACCTTATCGCCTGATCACCCTCACCCATGTCGTTGCAAAAACCGGCGCGGGTATCGCCATAATGTACGTTTGGAAGAATTGGGGAGTCCTAGATGTGCGTTCAGAATACCTATGGTGGTGATATCGTTACTCACTCCGGAATAGAATCTAGAGGCGCCGCCTATGGCGGCAAAAGTTCATTCAGGCGTTATTTATATTCTTGCGGTTTGTTCTGTGATCTAATTCCCGTCGGCCGCTTATATTTACCCCTCTTGTAGACTGTGGCGTCCGGGCCAGATCCCACGTTTGGGCTGTGCCTAGTGTATAATTTTGGGGCGCTCCTGCTCGGAGACGGGAAGAGCCAAGATTGGAACCAGGCATTCTGGTCCATCGCGGGGCTCATCATTGTGGTAGTCATCTACGACTACGCGGCGCTCAAACGATTTGTGCTCCAGCGTAATGTAGCTCCGAGCCAGGCTAGCCTGAGCTCAAATGAGTCCTGTGGAACGCTCAGATCAAGTCTCTCTCCTATGCTTGTTAAACAGCCTAGCCCGATTAATTGATATCTGGTCGGAAACTCACATAGGCTTACAAGCAAGATTCCACTTCGGACCGACTGAGGACTGTGACATGAGAACATGACAAAATTATCACTACTAGAATACGCTCATGTCGTTTACCCTTTAATGGTGTAATTTTAATCGGGCCAAACCAATTGCCGGGTGAATCAGTATCCCGATGGAAATACGCGGTTTAAATTTGTGAAAGCTCACGGCACAGTTAGTTAACGACTGGTAACAATTTTTTAGCTCAAGCGTTCCTGTCCCAGAGGGTTGGTACGCAGCAACAAATATCTGCAAAGACGGATAAACGGCGTCTCACAGAGCACATTTCATAACTAGTTGTTGTCCACTATCATTTGATGCTATCGCTGATTCTACATGTTCTGGTCGCTCCCTTTATATTATTTTGTGGCATATTTGGGCGCCACATATCCATAGAAGAAATACAGCCGTTCTCCGTCTCTGGACTGCGCTACAATTCCAAGCCTCACCAGGCTTCAGTGGCGATAGCTTCTGTTAAGCTTTCGCTACATATTCCAAGAAGGAACTGCCCATATTGGGCAATTTTGACCATAGATGATTATAACTATGAGGATACATCCTGTCGCACGTCCCTGGCGCACGCGCACGTCACTCTATGGTTCTTCCCTGTGCTATTTCGGGTGACAGCAGGGTCATGGATCACTACCAGATTGGATGGCTTCCATGTCTGGGTGCACAAGTCGCAAACGACCCCTTCTTGGGTCGCAAAGATCCGCAGAAATATCCTTACCACAATACTGGATGGCGAGACAATACGCTTGCACGATATTAAAACCAAATTCTTTCTCAGCACCCCAACTGGCAGCACAAGCCACCATCCCGACGAAGTGGGCCGTCCCAGTATAGATGCGGATGAGGTGCGTGATGAAGCCCGCGTCAAAGCATCGGCCGAGTAATGGCATATCCTTGGATGGCATGATCGGATATATACGTTCGGTCAACTCGACATAGACCTACGTAGGAGTTGGGTCGATGATCGCGGAAGGTTCGCGTTAACTGGTGAAGAATGCAGGTGGACCAAAGTCCCAAACTTTGAATGCAGAGCGAATTACAGAAACGCTTCGTGGATATGGTATGTGCATACGATACCCAAACAGATGCCGAGATAGCCCTCAAGGCACTCGATGTGGCTGGGTGTGGCTGAGCTCAATTCGTTTTTGTCTTAATTAGGCAAACACTTCAAGCATTCCTCAGCTTCCCGACGGAGATCTTCCAAATAACCCAAGACCCTTTGTCTACCATTGACCTTCATGTAACTCGGTGTGACCTCGTCTTTGAGGAATTCAGGATCCGTGACTCAGAGCTCTTGCACAAGCTGGCTGCCACACTTCGTAATCGATTCTACCAGCCAAGCGGTAACGCAGGGACGATTCAGGCCTTTGGCTGGGACATCTTTGTTAATGCGGTTTTGCCAGTATGTTGTTGACATGTTATTGAGCCGCATATCTGCGCCCCAATTTTGGTAGGCATTAGGGGGACTAGTTGGGCGAAAATTATGTTTCGTATAGATAATCTTTATATCGTTCAACACTGCTTGCACTCTTCAACGAGTCCATGCATAATAAGGCTGACGAGCAGGCAGGAATAAATTCAGCCCATATGCCTAGATAAACTGTTAAATAGCATATCCATACTTCAATTCAAATATTAGTTAATGACACAGCAAGTACATGAGCGAACAGCTTACCAGGGCCAGACTAGCAGAAGACATGTTCGATATCGCAGACCTCCCAGAGGCCGCGGATAACCTCTCATTCACACGTGGAGCCATTGGTTTACCCCCCGCCGATATTGTCACGGTGGGCAGGAGCGCCTCACAAAGCGAAGAGGTGAGTTCGTTAGGCGTGTCCAAAAGGGTATCATTATGGTATGGGCTTGGATCGGCAAATGGATCCTCAAGGACCGGCAAGTTAGTGTATGGATCCCGAGAGTTCAATAGGACCGGAGCCGAATACAATGCTTGACTGTCTTCACTATCACGGTGAGGGGAGCTCGCTTCTAGGTCAACTTCTGACGCGTGTGAACTAGCTCCCACCGTCAAGGACGGTGTCCCAGCACGCCTTACGAAGGGTGTCGAAGAACGCCGCTCTGATAGCATGCCACGATGATCGGAGGGCGGGACACCCGAGGCCGACCCTGCCTCTATATTTCCGCGCTCTGAGACTGTGGAGGTGCCTACTGATGAGGGTCGTTCGCGCTGTGACATGGGAGGGGGGTCGAGGAAGGGGCTATTGTTGAGTTGAAGTCGGCGGCGCTTACGGCGGATGAGCAAAACTGTGACCAGTATGGCCAGCAAGAGGGCGATTGCGCCAAGAGTGCCTCCGATTATCCCCGGCTCTGTGTTGGACGCGCTAAAAGTCAAGATCAGCTAAGAGTTCATGAAAAAAATATTCGACGCGCAACCGAGGCACACACTTGAAATCAAATACTCACCGAGAGGCCGTTGAGGTGTGGACGGGGATACTTTCAGTTGCGACTGGGATGGTACTGTGTCCTGTCGAAACCATTGTAGTCGTATTTGTAGACGTGACTAGTACCCCGTTACTTGTGGCTGGAAATTCAAACGTGCTCGTAATTGTGGTAACAAATTCAAGCGTGGTAAAAACCGTGGTACGAGACTCTGACGCCTGTTCCGGGAGACTACGAGGGAAGTAAGACTGAGCTACGATTGGGGCATATCGCGTATAATAACTCACGCAGTGGCTAATGTCACAGGTGCAGACGCTAAATCGTTCAACTTCCCAGCACCATTGATTGGTACTGACGCGATGCTGTGCAGGGCCGGCGTCTCCTGACTGGATACGGATTGGGGACCGGCGCCTGGAGTGACCATGCTTGTGGTTGCGACAGGTATCCTGGTGTTGTCTCCCCGTGTGCTTGATACAGCTGAGAGAGCCTGAGCTGGGCCGTTCACGGGGGTCTCTGTAGGCTGAGTGACACTGAATGGAGGTTGCTCCGAGGGGGAGCTCTTGCCATTGCCAGATGCGGGGGTTGACACTATCTTGCTTCCTGGGTCATTATTAGGGCTGTCACTGAACTGGGAGGGGGTTACTGTAGGCGCTGGGTCTCGAGTTTTCCCAGCCACTTGTGTGGGATCAGAAGGTGTACTGTGAGTTCCTTTCTGTGCACTGGCCGGTTTACCAGACGAATCAGAAGTTCGGACCGGTGGCATCCCCCAAGTTGACGGGTCCAAGCCTGTGCGTGTCGGCCTTGGGCGCTCCGGAGGTGGGTTTCCCGCAGTAATGGGAGTGCTAGGAGGCGCGGGCGTTGGTGTTCCATGAGTGGCAGAATCCTCGCCCTTGGTTGTGGCTGCGGTGGGTCTGGAAGGAGGGATTGTGGTTGTAGTTTTGGTGATCGTACCCGCCGTTGGCGCTGGTGCATCAGAGCTCAGTGTTTCTGTCGGTGACTTTGGCGTTGCCGTTGGGTGTCCACGCGTGGACGAACTAGACGTCTGACCAATACGCTCCGGAGTTGTTGCCTCGAGGCCTGCATCGGTGGTGGCTGGCAGTGTCCCCTTGGAGTGGGGAGTAACTCCAAGGACCGTGGAGGTAGACGTTTGACCACCATCTGACTTCGCCTCTGTTGGCGCGCTAGGCGTGGTCGGACTGATGTTGCCTATCGTTTGCGAATGTCTGTGATGGGGAGGGTTCGGGTGTCGGGCAAAAGCCGAAGTCGAAGTTGTAGTTCGAGTCGTATCCGGGGTTTCACTTGGCGTAGCCACTTGAGATGTGACTAACCTCGTGGACGTCTGCGATGAACGATCAGGCGGAGAAAAGGTTTCTGTAGTAGCGAATGTATTTGTAAAGGAATGACGTGTGTCGGTATCCGTTGGACTGATTGTTTTCAAGGTTAATGTAGCTGCTGAATTAGGACCAGTGGAGTGGTCAGGGGTCGTCGAAGGAAAATATCCATCCCCTTTGCTCGAGGTGGTAATAGAAGTGCTATCGTTCAAATGGTCAGGGCAAAGTAAGTGAGTAAAGCCAAAAACTCGCTTACAAGCTCGGACCAAAAGTGGCCGGAACCGTAGAATGAGGAGGATTCTGAATAGGTGCAGCAGAGGGTATTTGCGATGCTGTGCCTGTCGCTGTTGGATCATGTTGTGAGGCTCGGGAAGCATTGATCGGGTTGCTGCGGTCTGCGCTTGCCTCAGCACCTGGCGCTCCGCTATGGCCAGTCGTTGGACTTGTGGATTTAGAAGGGCCAGCGTGCGCTGGGGGTCCCGGGACTTTGTCCGGAAGTGGTGTGGTTCCTCTGTCAGTACTTACGGGTGTGGGGTGATCGTGGGTACTATCATCGCGCAAAGTAGGAGTGGGCTCTTCTATAGAAGGCTTTTCAGGTGAGCTATTACCGCTCGACACCTCGGTAGGTGAAGTTATGTCCGGCACTATGGAGTGAGAAGGGTGAGCAATTAGCAGAGAGCGAACTCAAATCACTTACAAGGTTCACCACGGGTTGCTGTCCCGGAGGGTTTCTCAGGTTTTACTGGAGACCCTTGCAATGGCTGAGTGGGATCAACGCCAGCCTTTGCTCTTCTATTCACTCTTGAGTGCCCTGGGAGTTCAACAATCAGCATTGTCGTGGGGCGGGATATTCCCAGGACGATGGGGAAGAAGCCGTAGATATTTGGGGAATACCTATTGGCTGAATACTTACCATGATTCAAGATAAAAGTGGCGTCTGCGCGAATTCGTCTCCTGGACGCAGCTGAGAGAGGAGCCATCTATGTTAGCAAAACGAGAAGCGGAGAAGGCTAGTCAATTTCAATGGGATAATTTATACTGGTATCACTCTTGATATATCATTGTACGACCGTCGATTGTTGGAAGGATTATTTATGGTTGAGGTGTTCTGTTCCAATCTTTCATCACACTCAGAAGCGCGGTTTTTTTAATAGCCACCTGGCAACACACACATTTGTGAGTTGAGCCCCTTGGAAAGCTGTAGTGCTCTGAAAAGTTGCCTGTTGTTCAGTGAGGGTATGTCGCAGTGTGTTGTGTAGTAGGTGCATAACGCAATAGCAACCCATCATGATAGTAGATGGATGCCCAATGATTTATGATTTATGATAATCAAGACTGTTTCAATCTTTCAAAGTGGCAATGCAACTACCAGGCGCCTGATTTGCATGGTCCAATGAGAGAGGGGGTCAGCTGTGCTGTTGCGACAATTCCGCGTGATGAATGTGTAAACCGGTTATCGTCAGCCCCCCTAACGCCCAAGCTGTAAACACTCACCGCTACGTCATGTTTACAGTATATGTCGGGGCTTGCCCTGTCTGAACATGTTTATGTGAACTTGTCAGATACAACCACCAGTTATTTGCAGATTTGGATCTGGACGGCATGCGATGGGCTGACGAACGTGTTTTGTTTTTGGGAATTTCGCGGTGAAGGTTTGAACAGACACCCACAATTCCAGCGAGCACGGAGTAAGCGTCAGTTCATTATGGTCATATTGCGCATGCGAGGCCTCGTGTCACATCCAGGTATGTCGAAGAACACATGTCACACCGTGGGCTGAACAGACTTGTTTAAGCCACTTTGCAGCGGTACCTGGCTTCCTTCAGGTTTGCTCATATCCAAGAGCTGCCGAGGGCTTCCAGAACTTCCCGAAAGAATACAAGACGAAGTAGAGTGTCAGTGTCAACAGAATGAAAGCCCACCCTGACACACACACGACCTGGCACTCTTCTGAATAAATACAGTCGGTGACGCCGTTGAAGGCGAGCCCCTGGCTTTGAGGGGCCAGGGAGGGACATATAATCACCTTCCGTTGTCGTCCAGACGACCCTTTATATTCATGGGGGACGGGGGGACGTTACCAAATGGCTGATCATGAATTCCAGCAACTATTGATCTGTTCACGTGGAACCTAAAAGTCCCACGCGGATGGTAATGGAAGCTTCTTCGAATTCGTCTCCCTGTCGGGTCTGTCCTTTTTCTAACTACACATAAATATATATATATATCTTGCTGGCCTTTAACCCTCTTGTGTCTCCTACTTTCCCCCCTTTCCCCTCATCCTCCATATCTTCCAAATGGCAAAAGCCAAACCTGAGATCATCCGGAGGCGGAAACTCTCCGACCCCCTCGCTCAGGCCCTTCAACCCCCACTCAATGAATCGATCACTGAACGAGAGGCAAGACTCAAGGCCGAGGCTGAGGCGAAGCGAGTCAGCGACACAATAGACGAGCTGATTCGGCTGGACCGCCTGGAGGAGAAGCGGACGAGGCCCGATGTCAATGTCTTGCTCCTGGGCCAGTCAGAGTCTGGCAAGAGCACAACACTAAAACGTGAGTATATTCCTATTGCCTTCCCTCCCACCAATCCATCAAAGGTGTCTTGCCTTTGTTGTTGTGCACTATATTGATGTGGCAGTCTTCTAATCCTTTGGGTGAAGCTGAGACCTAAACTTGATCTGGTAATTGTGGGGGTCTGATAGCGACTTTACCTCCCTTATGTGCTTGAGAAGTGTCCTCTAGCTTTCCAGCACAAAGCTAGCGCTTGTACTAGGCAACTAGGAACAGGTGGCTACCGTGTCCACTTACCGTTCATCCTTGACGCACAACCCCATTTATTGCTTTGCTGTCGTGATGACTAACTTGTTCCTTTATGCTCAGAATTTCAGCTTCTCCATGCTCCAGCCGCTTTCCATGCAGAGAGGATTGCATGGCGACCGATCATCTACCTCAATCTAGTACGGTCCATAAGAAGGTACGTAGTATTCTTCGGAGAAACGTGGCCATTCTTCGACAATCGTGGAACTTTCACAGAATCCTTGATGCTCTCGCACCAGAAACGGAACCCTTCGATGATCACGATGATGAATCGCTAGAAACGGCCTCGGTAATAATTACGTCCAATGGCCGCCCTCCATCAGCAATTCTCGGCACCCGAGTCCCAAATTATGACTCCTACCGATCAAGATTGCAGGCGTTGGACGATTTGGAAGACAAAGTAATCAGCATGCTGCCCTCTTCGAATGGTGTGGACGAACGTGACGTTAAGGGCATCAAGTGGGAGGATTATGACAATTCGTGCACAAATGAAGTCTTCAATACTCCTTTGATTGGTCTAAATGGTCGACCAACGCCGACGATAATCATTCCCCCCAAAAAACAGTCACACATCAATACCAATGCTAATACTAAAGGGTCGATCGCGCAGTACACAGCGAGAATCCTCGGCAAAGAGATATCTATTCATACATCCATGGACTGGAAGCGACCGTTTGCCATTGGAGGGGAGTCCAAAAGTCCGAAGACCCCACATACAGGGGAGATTGAGGGCTGGTGGGAGGATCCCGAGGACCCAGTGCACATCCTCAACGCGTGCGCGCCTGCGATGTTAGAACTCTGGCGAGATCTAGCGGTGAGGACCCGTCTTCAAGAAAAGCGAATTCGCTTGGAGGAGAGCAGCGGATTGTACGTATCTGTCTAGCCGCTTTCCGTTCATTATCTTGACATGCTCTAGTTATCTGAATGAGATCCCACGAATTACAGCAAAAAAATATATTCCGACGGACGGTGACTCTTGGCTTTTTTAATGCAACTGATGCGGTAGCTTATACATCATTGTTGTTTAGCGGATGTTCTCAAGGCTCGACTGAAGACGGTAGGGGTGACACGGCATACTTTCTGTGTCCCCTCGGGCAATAACCGCGGTGTGGAGTGGGCCATCTATGATGTTGGTGGGGCGAGAAATAACCGCCAAGCTTGGGCGCCGTACTTTGACGATGGTTGGTTATCTTTCACAATCCCGACTCTCTCGAATTAACTGTTCTCCCGTCATATCAGTTAACGCTGTCATCTTTCTTGCGCCCATTTCCGCATTCGATCAGGTAAGCATCACGGTTGATGCATTCTGCTTGCTAAGTTGATCATCCTCCAAGGTATTAGCGGAGGTACGAACGTTGCCCCTCATTTTTTTCGGGGTTTTGACTGTGATCGTAGGACCCGCGAGTCAATAGATTAGAGGACACGTTGCTCCTTTGGAAGGCAGTCGTGTCTAATAAGCTTCTCGCCCAAGTCAGCATCGTCCTTTTCCTAAATAAATGCGACTTGTTGATGGTATGTTGATTGATTACCTGTCCTGGTAATTTTGCTGATCTTTCCCTTGCAAGGCGAAGCTGGAAGCGGGTGTTCGATTGAATCACCATATGGTGTCATATGGAGACCGACCAAACGATTACGATTCGGTCTCGAAGTGTACGTGTCTGTATGCCCTCACCTCCATTAGCTCTGATTTTGGGCTTCCACAGATTTCCGAAACAAGTTCGGCGCACTTCATCAAACCTTTACCCCCAACAAGGAACGGGAAATGTATAGTCAGTCCTAGAGCATTTCTTTTGTCAGGTAAAGAGCTTAATTATTATCGTAGTTCACTTTACCGCAGTCACGGACACGAGACGCACGGCGACTATCATAGCTTCCGGTATGTCCACAAGCCGTCCTTGTGAGATGCCTTTTGTAATGGCGATGCGATTATAGTGCGCGATATCATAATCAAAGGGAATCTCCGGAACATGAGACTCGTGTAAAATCGTCGATGCTCCACAGCATTAGACCGCCGTGACAATTGCGCCTCCTGAGCCAAGGGAACGCATTTTTCAGACACTCCCAAAACGCTATATGGCTTGCTTTGGCCCCCTTAATCGCAAAGGTTTTATCCTGGCTTCGTTTGTACTATTATTGCGCTGCTAATTATTGCCTCCTACTGTATCTTATGTTTCCCTGCTGTCATCCCCTTTCAATTCCTGCATACTTCATCACACCAGCAATTCTTTCTATTTCTTCCCACATAACCCGTATACCTACTTAATGAATTGTAATCACTATCCATAGAACTAATTCCATGTATCCTATATGTGAAGGAACAGTTTCAGCAAGTCTTCCGCAAAGATATGATATCTCTCGTCACGATCTGATCTTCTCATAACAAGATCACGTCGCCTTGACACACCTTCTAACAAATTAAGCAAAAGAGGGTATGTTATTCAGAACCGTTGCGCGCGTTTCCAGGAAGAAGGTGGCAAGTGTTGTGTTCCCGGGGACAACCGCAGCTTTCAATCCCAAAATAATACCCCCTGGTCCAACAACTGCCTCACTCACGACGTTAACGCGGCAATTTACAACCATGGCTCCCGCTACCACCCACGCATCGCTCTCAGTAGTATCCACTACCCGTGCGTATCCATCCCACCGTATTCTAAACACTGATCTGATACTGTTCCTTCTGGTGACCAGAGGCGCCTGCTGCGATCGGACCGTACTCCCAAGCCATCCAGGTTGGCGAGCTGTTGTTCTGCTCGGGCTGCATCCCCCTGGATTCTGTATCCATGCAGATCGTCCCCGGTGGCGTCGAGGCGCAGACCGAACAAGCGTTGAAAAATCTGAAAGCTGTCGTCGAGGCCGGGGGCTCCGAGTTAGGCAAAGTTGCGAAAACCACGGTCAGCCCCCATTTCCCTTCGCTCTTTTCGGGTGTTTATCTATTTAATTATCGCGCGTGTTTTTTTGTTTTTGTTTTTGTTTACGGTTCGGTGGCCTAGGTCTTCCTGAAGTCGATGGACGATTTCGTCGTCGTTAACCAGATCTATGCTAGATTCTTCGGCGATCATAAACCTGCCCGCTCAGCTGTTGAGGTTGCGAGGCTGCCCAAGGACGTTTTGGTCGAGATCGAGTGCATCGCCAGGTACGTTTTTCGCTCATCATCTGATCGCCAGGCTCATGAATATATTAGCCTGAAGTAAATAGCACTTCCGGGATGGGATTCGTATCACAGTTTCGGAACAAGGTGGGACAAGGTAATCAAACAATACAGGCGGGCTTGCCTTATAAATGTGCCGTATGTCCTAAATGAAATCAATAAGATGTACTACGTTGTCAGTCGTTGCTCCTGATGGACTCTCATAGGTAATACATGGGACCGGTATCAACGAATATTACATCTCCTCAATGACCTCCTTCAAGCTCTTTTCATCTAAGATCTCGAAGCCTTTTGTTTTTGTGACCTAAGAAGACCATATAGCGATGATAGGACGCAGTATAGAAAAAGGGGGTCACCTGAGCAAGTTGGACATTATGTTGATCGAGTTTCTCTTCCATGACTTGCTTCAGAACTCGCAGCGTCAGTATTTGGGCTTCCTTCAGTGTCATTTGCTTTCATGTGTGGACCGCAGTGAGTTGTCGCTGAGACAGAAATGGACATAATGTACCTTATGCCATTTATCTTGCAATTCACTCTGTGCCGCTTCGGACCCCGACCCAATCGCCTTCGCCTCATACCGGACAAAGGTCCCTGAAGGATCGGTATGGAATCTGCGACCCATGAATTGAAATGAACTTCAACCGATAGCAACCATGGATCCAGATCGATGAAACGTACAACTGTGGCCCGAGTTCATCGATCCCTGCAATCAGGAGAGCGACACCAAATGGCCGACTCATCATGGCTTCCTCATCGTGCACACTCTCACCGAAACGCAACGCAAGATCGCACACCGCCTGTGTCACGCTCTCCACCTTAATTTTTTCGTCATATGTAAAGGCGTGGTTCTGCGCCGTGACGCGTGCGTGGTCGATCATGGTACGCGCGTCTGCTGTCAGGCCGGACATTGCACATCCCAGATGTGAGTCGATTTCCATAATTTTCTCGATCGAGTTGGATTCGAGGAGGGGAGAGTGAACCCGCTTTTCTACGCCCAGTACGACACCGTCTGGTGTCCGAATGCCCACAGTTGTCGAGCCTAACTGTTCGAGACCTTGGTTAAGCCACATCTCAAGACTCAATGCTGATTTGGAAGCACACTTTAATCGCCTCAATGGCATATTCAACTACAAGCGGAGTAGGGGGTTGTTAGCGTTCAAGAGCTAAACACGTAGATGCATTTGCGTACCTTGAAATAATCGTCCTTCAGGTGAAAAGGTGTTTACGCCTCGGTCTAAAGAACGATCTGAGCTGTTCCACTTCCTAAAAGACTTGTATATCTGCCATACCATACTCTGAACGCGTCAAAAACATGTTGTAAGGTTAGGTAGATTAAAGCGAAGGTGTTAGTCAGGATTATATGCAGGTCTTCGTACTCTTGGTTTGCATCGACGCGTGTTCAGGCCGTGGGAATAACCATTATCTTATCTTATCAGGACGTGCTCATCACGATCCATCGTGATCAATGGTATTACCTCCAGGTAACCAAATACGCTATGCAGTACTTTCTGGCACCCACAATGCCCAGTGGCGCATTCTTCTGGCCGAGTTGGATAAAGTTTGAAAAGGTTGACCATACCCTCATTGGGCCAGATATTTTTGTAGTTGTCTGGCTGCATCTATATATACTAGTTGGCTCGGTCGCCGTGGGAAATGACATTGCCGACAATTTTGTTGCCA
>JASFDG010000367.1:12211-22284 GCA_036937095.1 Phaeolepiota aurea
CACATTGTGCTTCAAAATTTCATCGCTTTCTGCATACCAAAATTTCTTCTGTCATTGTTTATAGAAAACAACCGGGGAGAAGCTTGTTAGAAGGGAGCAGAAATGAAACAGCCATGATTAGCCTTGAGCATAAATCCGGACAAATCCAGGAGCCTTAAAGGCCTCCGAATTAGTTTCCATCCTCTCTTCACCACTTACACCACCATGTCTACCTTGATAGATCTAACGAGCGAGGACCTTGAGTCCATCCTGTACTTCACCAGCGCAATCGCGCGCCGTGCAGGGGACCTGATCCTTGAAGGATCGGTAGTGATCCAGATGGCTCCAGCAGGGGACGTTCTGGAGAAAAAAAACTCCGTGGATTTGGTCACAGAGTATGATGTGCGCGTTGAGGAGCTTGTTAAAAGAGAGATTTTACACCGATATCCTGGATATCACTTGTGAGTACCAACAATACCGACGCCACACTAACACCTGGATACATGATCGCCCAGCATCGGTGAAGAATCGTATTCTTCCGGAACGCGCCCAGCGCTTACGGATGCACCAACCTTCTGCGTTGATCCTATAGGTACGCTTTCCGCGCGATTATTTCTTCCTGCCCTCATAATACCTAGATGGTACAACCAATTTCATTCACGGCTTTCCATATGTTTGCATCTCTATTGGGCTCCTCTATAAACGGCGTCCCGTCCTTGGTGTTATTTACAACCCTTTCTTGAACATGCTCGTCAGTTGTCTATCTCCCATCTCTCTCTCTCGATTTACCTCATCTCAAAACGCCTCCAGTATACTGGAGTCAAAGGTCAAGGCGCGTTCCTCGCACAACATGGCGGATCTCCACGTAGATTGCCGTTATCACATCCTCGATCTCTCCCTTCTCTGCATGAGGCTCTGATTGGTATGCGCGTCTCTTTTATTTATTTCCACGAATCTCAACAGCATTTGATCAGCGGTCGAATGGGGCTCTGACCGCACAAAGGTGACGATGGATGCCAAATCAGCATCATTCTCCCGGCTTGCTGGGAATCCTGCCCAGGGTGTCTTAGGCGGAAAAATGGCACACTCTCTGCGTTCTATGGGAAGTGCAGCTCTTAATTACGCGATGGTCGCTCAAGGCGGACTCGATTTATATTGGTGTGTGCGAATTCTGTTGTTCGATTTGACAAGCGAACCTCATTACGCCATTGTTAGGGAGATCGGATGTTGGCCTTGGGATGTCTGTGCAGGGATTGTCATTGCAGAGGAAGCGGGAGGCGTCGTCGTTGGTTCACATGATGCGTTTGCCGCTGCAGGAAATAATTTTGGCGATGTTACAGAGAAAGTGCTGACTGGGAGAAAGTACCTTGTGCTCCGAGCAATTGCTGATACGGCGGTGCGTGTCTTATTATGGCCAGTCGGCAATGCTGATCCTCCCGCTTTATAGGGAGAGACTGGGCGTGAGGCACAGAAAAGAATAATCAAGGAATTTTATGCAAGTGTGCAAGATGTTGGCGCAAATTGAAGCCTTCACCATATCCGCTTGCATGCCAATAGTATATAATGTTGTAATATTCCTGAATGTAGAGTTTGTAGAAGGTCCCACACAGCTCGACGGTCAAACATGATCAAATATTGTTGGTGCCACGGTGGCTTCGCGAGCTTGAGAGTCCACTTCGGCCGCTTCTCTAACTTCTGGGATATCACCTTACAACTCATCATCAGCTCGCGAAGACTTTAATCTTGCCACTAAAATGTTGAAGCAAATGACAACCGAGCTTGAACACATGGGTTTGCAGAATCGTGTTTATCTGTCACACGAACTCGTGGAAATAAGCCAACCTAGGCCCTCTGGTTACCTGCGCACTTTACACATTTATAATGTACGATGCATTAGGGCCAAGGCATCCAAACTATGCGCGGATTTTGTTTGCTGTACTTTCCTCCCAATAACTGCCATCTGAGAAGGCCCAAAGCGCTCAACAACGACGTATTTCCGTCTAAAAAGGCATCGCATGGTCAGATGGGTTGGTTATCTCCATCAGGACACACTCTCTCCGTATTCCAGGGTATTGGGGTCTCTATTCCTTCTTATATCCGTAAGTGTGTGGAGATGCCTCCCTCAATGCTCCACTCGTGTCTTCTGCATTCCATCTTAAGCCCATGGATGAACGTGTAGGAAGACTGTCCATGCTGCACCCCCGCGGACCGACTTACGGACCGCCTTCTAGGCGTCAGCTGGTAGCATGACTCCGACTCCTCGCGCTTTCCCTTCGAACGCAAACTGGTTGCTTAAAGCATTAAACTGCAAACTTGCTAAATGCCGGGTCTTCTCTCCCTTTGCCTACGCTTCTCTTCTCCTTCGCTCCCTGCTGCAGAAGCGCGACCTTAACTTGAACCATGGCGCGTGCTGTGCCTACAAATCGATACGCAATCCAACTTGCATTCTTTATTGCATTTGGTGCGCAAACTTAGTTGGATTCGATAAGGATCGCGTCCCAACCAAGCGCACCCTAGGTGGTATGTCGTTAGCCAAAGGCGCACATGGCAACTCTGTAAGTCTCTCATCCCGTTTCATTGTTCGTATTCTCATCCATTCTTTAGGACGTATTGTTCGCTCAGGCTTCCTGTTCGGTTATGATATCGGTGTCATATCAGTTCGTTGGCTATGTCCTGTTGCGTATTCATTTCCTGACCCTCAAATAGGGATGCCTGATTATGCCTGATTTCATTCGTCGCTTTGGCGAGATTGGGGACGATGGAGAGTTCTTCCTATCAAGCTCGCGTCAATCCATCATCACATCTTTGTTGTCAGCTGGGTAAGTTTATTTATCGCCTCATTTTCCCGACGGCTAACAAATCTCGCAAATAGGACCTTCGTGTAAGTGTTTAGGATCAATTCGATACATGCGCCCTATTTAGCGCTTCCTAGGGGCGCTCTTGGGCAAGCATTCACTTCAGATCGATTCGGGCGACGTGGCTCCATACTCATCTGGTCTGCCATCTTCACGATCGGTGTCGCAGTACAGACCGGCACAGGTGAATCCATCGTGCAAATTACGATTGGAAGATTTATCGCGGGTCTTGGTGTCGGTGCGCTCTCTGGTAAGGCAGCTTTATGTTTTTTTTATTACTTATATGCCGCTACTCATCCGATTTTCTTTAGCAATTGTGCCGTTCGTCATTTCATATTCCTGGGCTTTGCCTCGGCCTACTAACCATTCCATTCAGATTGTATAACGGAGAAACGGCCCCAAAAGCCTTGCGAGGTACCCTACTCGTGCTATATCAACTTCAAATTATTATGGGGTAAGCCACTCAATCCTGTCCCCCATCTGCGCTGTCTGGATGTTAATATCTGCGTTGTAGGATATTCTTGAGCTATATCCTTGATCTTGCGACCCATAGCATCCCTAACTCTGCATCATGGCGCGTGCCTGTTGGCCTTCAGCTTTTATGGGGCTTGATTTTACTCTCCGGCATATTCTTCCTCCCAGAGTCACCGTGTGTCCTCATCTGTATTCGTTTGCGAGCTATCCAATAACAGCCTTTGGCCTTTCCTTCTCAGCCGTCATCTTCTTGGAACAGGACGACGAGATGAAGCGCGTCAAGTCGTAGCTGCACTAAATGGGGTCCCCGAAGACGACCCATTAGTGGATGAAGCTGTCGAGGAGCTTGATTTTGCCATTACTGCTGAGAACGAGGGCGGAAAAGCCACTTGGGCGGAATGCTTCTCAAAGCGCAACAATCTCTGGAAACGCACAGGGAATGGAATGATGCTGCAGTTTATTCAACAACTCAACGGGCAGAATTTTTACTGTGAGCTATTTCATTTGAAGGAGGATCGAATTCTAATAGACCCCTTTCCAGACTATTACGGAGACACCTTCTTCAAAAGTGCTGGTACAGAGTATGTGTTGTTTACTACTAGTTCTTCAGCTCTTGTCGCTGAAATGATCCAGTTTGTCGCCATACGTTATTCAGGTTATCCTCGGCGCAGTCTCTGTCGTAGGCACTGTCCCCGCTCTTGTGAGTAGTTTTAAAGCTCGAATTGGGCTACTCACGAATTTGGATATTCAGTACCTGATTGAAACCATGGGTCGTCGCAATGTAAGTGTAGCGTACCCCTCACCCACGCAAACTCATGATAGTACATAGTCACTTCTATACGGTGCTCTTGCCGAAGCTGCATGCTCTCTCATCGTATGTTCTTTAAATCGATGTATGTCCAACTTCATTCAAGCTCACCCATTTGATAGGCCGGGCTCGTTGGGCACTTCACGCTTGCCCCACCAGACACTGACAAAGCGCTGCTCACACCACGCAATAGATCCGGAGGTATCTATATCGTTTTTAATGAAGACCGAAGGAGAAAATACTCATCAAGGTATATTAGGTGATACTTTGATTGCTTTTGCAGTTTTGCATGTGTTCTCCTTCTCGATATTCTGGGGACCGACTCCGTACGTGTAATCATTCATCCCACAAGGAAAGCCATTAATAGGGTCTATCCAGATGGGTGTATTTAGGTACGTCACCGTCGCCCGTGGTTGTCGGGTACAAAGCTTTTCTAATGGGCCCCCTTCTACAGGCGAATCATTCCCTCTCCGCGTACGTCCCAAGAGTATAGCATTGGGCAGTGCGACAAACTGGTGAGGACCCATTTGATATGCTTGCCACCCTGGTGTCAATACTCTTCAATTCACATCAGGATCTGGAATTTCCTCCTATCATTCTTCGCGCCCCGGATCGCGGCAAGGTATGTTCAAGTTGCGCAGCTGCCTGTCCATTTGCCTAATCCTTGCTCAACCGAGAATCGGCCCTTTGATCCTCCTCATCTTCTTTGGGATGCTGATGTTTGGCTACGGTTATGTCTACCTGTTTATCCCTGAGACGAAGGGTCTGAGTCTGGAAGAGGTGACTTTGCGTTTTAAGTATGTCACATCGATACTTACCATGGCCCACAGGTTGACGAAATGTACCGCTCTGGCGTTAAACCGTGGAATTCTGCAGATTTCAAGCCGCATCTTACGGAACTCGCCCATCAGAAACATATTCAAGACACGGCTTCAGACGAGAAACGTCATTCAGATGTGTAGGTTCGGTGCTACCAGTGCGGCTTTTTTTTCGATGATCCATAGTTACGAAATTCTGTATTTTGGGCGTTCAATGTTAATATTCAGGCCCTCATCAATATCAGACTATGCAGCGACTAAAGTGACTTTGGCCTGGCCAGAGGCGAAGGGAACAACAAACGCACCCCCATTCGTGGTCAGCTGGGCAGAAGGCTTGAAGCCTGTGATGCCAGCGACACTAGCCGTCTGCTTGATGATGAGACGGCCATTGGGAGCGCTCGCGGCGTCGGTCACGCCATCAGGAACTGCGGTGATGGTAATGTCAATCGACTTCGCTGTCGGATTGACGCTGACAACCGAGAACGCCCCCGCATCCAGAGTGAGCAACGTCCCAAATGAGGCGATGAACACACGGCGCCGAACGGAGTCGCGTACTTGTACTTGAACAGTCGGTGATGTGGACAGGACGTTCCCTCCAAAGGCCTGCCAACCAAAGGTCGGATGGTTGATGATAAAGGTACCCATTCCCATGGAATGGCCAGAGAAATTTGGCCCATAGTCACCCGAATAGCCATCCCATTTGAGGGTGTCGGCAAACGAGTGGAAGGAGGCTGACCCAAAACCTCCTTGATCTATGTTTGAGAGCGGCCCGCTCAACCCAGCATGGCCAACACGTAGTAGATAGAAGTCTGATGGGGACGATTCAAAGGCGGAGATGAGCGGTAGCGCGTTAAGGCCGCTCCCATAATGGTGAAGCTGGCGTTCGATGCGTTGGAGCTTCCCGCCATAAATATTGTCCCTAGACCAGAAAATGAGCAAATCCATCCCACGATAAGTCGGACTGATCCTACCAATAACGTCTGGCGTTGCCGTTGTATCCCCAGTGAGGAATCAGCGGCTGATAAGCCAAGATTGAGTTCAAGGCATTGGTAGCCGTCACAGTGTTGTTAAAGAATTTGCTCCATGCATAGACACCCTCCTGACCAGTTGAATCCCACGCCATCTCGGATCCGAATCTAGATCATGGTATTTTTAAGTGGATTGGATATATGGAAAAACACCACGAACGGATAACGCTCTCCCGCCCATGTATTGGCGCGAGACATCATCTTGTTTTGAACAAAAGTCGCGTTCGCAGATAACCCTTCTCGCTTCAAATCATCCAACAATAACAGAAAAACTGATTCGCCCATGAGACCGTCATTTGCAAAGCCAACTCTTCCCCCGGTCATGGCAGCTACCGTTTGTACCGCTTGATTAATGTACCATTGCCAGGTATGGGTTTGGACCAATGATGGGTAATTGCGGGCAACACGGTAAAGTGCCCAGTAGGCTGCCGTGACGTGGACATAATCATAAGCCCGGTCTATCGCGAAAGAAGCTGCTTGATTCCATGACCACCAATTCCCCCAGTTGATAGATGTGGGATAAGGGTATGACGGTTCAAGGGCAGGTTGGTAAAAATAGACTGACTGGAGTACTGTAAATGGGATCGTCCGCAATATTTTTAGGCCAGGCTTACTTTCTTGACGGCACCTAAGAAATAAGAGCGTCAGAACGGGCTCGTTTCGCAGAAAAGAGGAGTTTCCCACCATCTGAATTTTGAAGAGAGCCAACCATAACTTTGCTGATGAATTGCTCGAGTTTCGCAACCTCGGCAGCGTTCGGTTGAGCATATTGTTTCATCGTTGCCGCAAGCCATGAACCAGCGCCCGCCTCGTCACTTAAACCCGGGATCCACGCGCGGGGATCGTCCTTCACCACAGCGTTCACTTCGCGGTCGTAACTGATGACCGAGGGTGATCGTTGGAAGGGATCAGTGGTAGAGTTAAACCATTGGGACGTCGTCAAGAAATTTCCAAGGTCACCAACCACTTGGGTAGCAACCTTGGTGATGTGATAGTGGACTGTTTGCAACGTTCCATCGGCATAAGTTATCGATAGGCGGACTCGACCCCAGGCATTGCTATTAATTGAGTACCCAACCCAACCTGATCCAGATGCCGCCTCTGTGTTCGCGACCCATGTCAATGCGCCAGCTGGACTAACGGAAATCGATTGGACGGCTGAATGATAATTCAAGAATAACTTCCCAGTCTGGTCGGCGGGGAGAATGTATCCTGGAATACCGACAGCCACTGGGAGATCAGCAGCCTGTATAGTGTTTTCGATTTCGCGAATAGAAGGAGCAAGGCGGAATTGAAGACCATAAGTACGAGTTTGACCGGGTTGGAGGGTCGCTGACGTCGGCGCATTCCATGGCGTGACCTTCGACCACTCGTTCTGAGCGTATGCTAGGGTGTGGAACTGCCATTCATATAACCCCTCGAACGTTTGCGATTGGTAGAAGGGAGAAGCAGATGTGGATTCTGGCAAAAATCTCCAGCCTTCCAGCGGTGATTTACCAGCTGGTGATACGACAAGTGGGGGCAATGTGCCAAGAAGTGGTGTTACTTGAACAAAGCCCGCATCTTGGCCGGGATACGGATCGAAAAGACTGCATAACTCGTTGGTTTGTGCGGCTGTTCGTCCTGTAAATATCTGGAATTGTTGTAAGTCAGGAGCCACCTTGATAATGGGGGATACATGCATTATTGAATTCCAAAGGCGCTCCAAGGGATCCAATTTCTACAGCGACTGTTTGTGAATTCTGGACATCGAAAAGGAGTTCGAGTTGATTATTCTCCAAAACCCAACGGCGGGTGATGTTGAGGAGCGAGGTGGTTGGTAACGTGGGTGAGAGATTTGCGGCTGCGAGTGTGGTACCAGATACAGGAAGCGCCGTGACTTTCTTCCGAGAGGATGATGAATCGCCACTAATCCAGGCAGTCGACCCCGATTTTCTTGCCCTGAATGTGATATCGCCAAGGTGGTAATTGAGGTTACCTTGCCTCGCAGTCATTTGATCTGAGGGTATGAAATTAAACCCGGTGGTGCTGCTCCTTGGTATCAACGAATACAGTGTCTGAGAGTCTTTGACCAGCTGAACGGCAAATGTGGTCGTGTTGAAGGACAAAAATCCATCGCTTAGGCCAAGCGTACCACTCTGACTCATTACCACGGTGGGCATAAGTGATAGCAGAATGTAAGGCCCCAGAGTGGCCAACATGTTGTCTTTCGATCGACGGTGTTCTGAAATACCTCTGTTAATACCATGATTCATTCTGCAAAAATGGAGAGACAGTGCTCAACGATTTGGTTAACGCTGAATCCTATTATCCACACTCGAAACAAGCTTGGGAAAAGTGAAGGAGAAGGTTCTTTATGTTCCATGGTTATATACTAAAGCAGGAGGCAAGCGCGCGTGGTGCATGGTTCCCGGAGACGAGTTGCACATCGAAGTTGTGTCACACGATCCACGGACAAGATGTAGAGAAGGTCCAATTGTAACATAGCGGCATGTGGAACATACTGGTCTGTAGCCACAAACCCTCAATAACTCATATTATGTACTTTTAGGGGCCTAGCCAAACAGCGGTTATACAGGGGTTCAGATATTTAAATACTTTCCACTCGATTCAAAACCACCATGAAACGATGAAATCACTGGCATATTATCCCCCACCGGACGAATCGCGGAACACGACTATGTCGAGTGACCCATCTTTGGCAAAAAAAAAGCGTCCAGCAGTATAGTGTGGGTTCTAGTGGGTCCCGCCCGGGCCTTCAAGTTGATCGAAAGAAGTATCATCCAGTCACCTGCCTATGGCTCTGTAGATCTGAGTATGAACAGAACCCTTTCCATCTCGCAAGCATAGAACGATTGAGCCAAGTGGAACTCTTCCACGTAGCATCTGGAAATTATGGGAGCATGAGAGCCAAACCATCGGTGTTTCTATCAGTTCGCCTATTTTGCTCGAGCCTGCTTGGGACAAGCATTTGCGCATCTTCATAGCTCATGGTGCTACCCGAGGTCCTGCCAGCCACAACTGCACCCGGCCAATTGCCTTCTACGTGGTATGATTAGCCACGAGCACTATGAACTACACGTCAGTCTTGTATAGTCACCATATCCAGTAAGCTGCTCATGTTTATAAGGTCCCCCCAGCTAGTGGAAACCTTAGGGTATAGTGACGGGTGTGCTCCTTCACAGTCATGCGGCGTAGAAAGCATTTTCTCGGTCAAATGAATTAATTCAAGGATTTATAACTGTGAAAGGTCTCGAGTGAGATCTAATATTGATGCGCAGGAGGTGCGACTACCTCATTAATTTAAACAATGGCAAGTAATCAGCCACTCCTTTAAATGGGGAAAAACGCGCCCCTCCCCGAACAAGCGGCCAAAATCCCCTTCATCCCCTTCCCTCCAGTGTTAAAGTGAGTGTTTAGTAAACGTTAACTACATTGGCTTGGTTCCTGGCCCATTTTTGGGCGGCTCCTGTTACTACCCAAACGCTCAGGTTCTCTGCCGGCTTGATTTCCTCTCACCGCGTCGACTCTGGGTCGCGCGTCAATACGGAATCCCTTACTATGCCTCTCAATGACAGCCACAGTGTTACACGCGGGTTGTGTATCGCTGGCCGCGGGGCAAGGGTTGACATTGACAGCTGACTTCGGTGTCTTATTTACCACTCACACCTGATTCACTGCGTCGATGAGCGTTTCCACTTTCCAGCGATTCGTGATGTAAATATATACATCAACAAGTCCTCATTAGCAAGGCGGCGTATTCCCTAGTGAGCAAATGACGAACTGGTCCAAATGCACATCGTCTTCCTAATCTCTACCCTAAGCCTGGCGCTGTCGACGACATGACCTCGTTCTCAATAATGAGAACTCGGAACCGACGAAACCCTGGATGCTATCACAAATGATGGCGAACACCCAAACCCACCACAATAATGTTTGGTGGGTCCCTTCTCTTCGGCCTTGGCGAGTCCCTAGTGGGCCAGATCCCAGGTCACAAGGCCGACAGGGGACGACGGAGGGTCACCCCCAGAACCGCACAGCCGACGGCGTCGCCAGCGGCTAACCCCCAAAGGCGGTTCGTCTCCATAGTTGCTAGGTACAGCTCATAGGA
>JASFDG010000368.1:0-15008 GCA_036937095.1 Phaeolepiota aurea
AAAAAAGTACAGCCGCTGCATATCTACTTATAGGAATCTAAGTACCAAAATAGGAAGCAAAAAAAAAAGTCTATGCGGAGACACCATTCGATATTTAATTGACTACTGTCAACTTATTTCCACCCAGTGCGAAGTCGAAGCAATGAAAAGCCTCCCAGATTCCTGTCTGGCCACCATACACATTGTCGCCATCCTTGCAGCTTGCCTGTGATATATTTGCTTCCAGCGCTTCGGTGATGAATTAAAGATGCCTCTGCTCGTCAATCCCACAGGATCCTGAGCACTCACTTGCCGACTGGTTGGCGGGTCCGTCCACATCCAGCAAGGCGTCCTTACCTCGAAGCCGTCACCACTCTTGGCTTGCCAGGAGTTGAGCCTTTACTGGGCCTTAGGGAATAGGGAATAGTGTTTAACCACCACCGTTAGGATAGAAGCGCCTCCTGTCTTGCCTATCTCATTTTTTGTCGCACCTTGCAGTTGCACCACTAGCTTGTGTTATCCGGGTTTATTTGACTTTCTCTTTGTTAACAATCCCTAATGCATCAGTTGATGCACATGCTACTAGCGGGTGTTAGCAAACAGCCTGAGATCGCTTCAAATTATAATTTCGAATTTCCAACTATTGCACTTGATGGCATCGTCGCAGTAACGTTATAAAACCACAGCCATCTATATAAGCAACGTC
The DNA here is from genome assembly GCA_036937095.1 of Phaeolepiota aurea. NCBI lineage: Eukaryota > Fungi > Basidiomycota > Agaricomycetes > Agaricales > Squamanitaceae > Phaeolepiota > Phaeolepiota aurea. Next base: position 686 of record JASFDG010000368.1, read on the forward strand.
GTATGCTTGCGCACTGGCATAACTATTCGTCTGCGACCGATTTGAATGTACTCTTCAATGAGGGGAGCTACAACAAAATGCTCCTAGTAGGCGTCCCATGCAGCTTCTAATATTCCAATGGCGCAAATTGGGGTATCTACACCTATATGTTCTAATTAAAATAGATCAAATGCCTTACCAATGGCATCCTGCACACCCTCCTGAACCCCGATGTAGTCATGACCTCCAGCCAACGTCCGGACATACACCACACTTCGTCCCTCCGCAGTAAACTGCTGCACAGATCCGAAATTTGGAATTGTTCTGGTTTCTAGGATTTTGTCGCGTCTCGCTCCACGTTCTACCTGCCTTTTACGCAGATCGGCCCACTCGCTTGGTGTCATATGCAGCGGCTTGGCAGGTAGCTCGATGGCTGGGAGGTAGGGATCGAGGAATGCCTCAAATAGGACGTCGGAGTGTTGGAATGGTATTTCCCAGTCGTCCTCGGCATGCGAGATCAAGACGTCGGCTGTAATATTCTATGATTGGCAGGATCAGCACTAACGCAACGTTCAAGATAAGCAGGCAGAGGTTAACATACGAGAACAACTTTTAGGGTATCGAATTTATGGATCAACGCCTGCGTCACAAAGTCTTTATCATGGGGCAATATTAGTGTTTACGCAGTTACAATAGAACCAGACATACCCATGGCAAACGGTATCATAGCAAGCGGTTTCATAAACGGAATAACTTTAAACAAGTTATAATCGTCCAGAACCGTCCTAATGCTACTAAATGGCTGAGAAGAATGGTCGCCAGCTTTGACGTCAATGGATAACGAACCATGGGCGGGCCACGTACGGATAGCAACACAACGCCTCTACATTTTATGCCATCCCCCGCAAGCTGTGCGCCTAACTGGGCCGATACACCAGTACCAAGGCTATGCCCCACGATGAGGATCTCCTCTGGAAGTGCACCACGAGCAACGAGCCAATCCCACGCAGCGCGTGCGTCAATCACTAGTCCTGCCTCCGAAGGAATGCCAGTGCTATCCGCAAAGCCACGGTAGTCAATTGCGAATACGTTCGCGGAGAATCGCGATGAGAAGGCCTGGTAATATCGTACACGGGTAGGAAAAGCGCGAGTCGCGGCATTGCCATGAAAAAAGAGCACTGTTGGATGGGCGCGAAGGGCAGGAACGACATGTGGAGCAGCAGAGGAGGGCACAGATGGTAGTGCATGATAGTATTTGTCTGAAAGAACAAACCATGCGCCGAGGGTGACGTTGTCCTGCGTGTTCAAATAGACATTGGATGTTTTGCTCGCTGATTTAAATGTTAGTATTCCAGGTATGACACAGCAAGCTGTATGGACATACGTGCAAGACCATATCTTTCCGGGGCGTTAAAATCTGCAAAGAATGGAAACTTGAGGGCGTTAAGATAGATGATGCTGCGGTGTAGTTAGAACACACAGTGTGAGATCAAGCTGAGGCTACGCACTGGCGTTGGAAAAAGGGTGTTGTCAAAGAAGCAACAATCGCGACATATATGGCCCCGATGACAACTAAGATACGTTGGGCGCGTCGAAATGGGGACTTCTGCGACGAGTTCGTTTTTTCCGCTGGAGGTTTTACTGTCCGGCGCAGGTTATCCGCGTCTAGGCTAGCTTCCGATGAAACCATCACTTGCTTTCAGCGGCAGTTGTGTTGCACGAGGTCTGCGCGCGGGTCCGGTGTCCGGCGTCGTTGAATCATGTTAGGTCACAGCCTCGTCGGAGCGCTTGCCTAACAGCAACAAGCAAAATTTATTGAACAATGAACACCATGTTCGGATTTCGGGCACCCCACAGTTTCTACTTCAGTGCCCTTGAATCTTAACCTTCTCAGTTTTCTTCTTGATCCGTTCGTAACGGCCGTGTATGCCACTGTGTGCACACTTTTTCGTATTCACGGACGGGTCTGGCGATACCCCACAAGACATTTGAATCTTACGCGGGCCGCTCTCAGGCTTTCACCGCGAACCCAGATGTTGCCAGAAGGGAGAAATTTGCTAGTTGGGGTTGGTGAGTGGCCCAAACTGGTCTTCATCAGGGTTACATTCTTACGCCTGAGTCACTCCAAGGCGATCTTAGGACTACAAACGCGCTCTGTCCTGGCCAATCAGTACCATCGTTTGAATGTCTATGTGAGTTCTTGAATTGCCTAATGCGGATTGACCACTGTGCCGAACCTAACCCACCCACAGTTTCGTTCACTTCCCTAGCTTCTATTTTCGTTCTTTGCGCCAAGTTTACCATAGATTTATGGATACCATGCGATTCCCCATCAATCAGAGAACAATTCAAACACTGGCAGTGCACAAAATGCAAGGCTGTCATGCTGATTCCCGACTTTCCGAAACCACGTCAAGGTGCGCAGTGTACAGTAGTAAAGAGAACAAGAACCAGCTGATATATTCCAGGAGATGATCAAGGGCCAGGTACCAATGGTCTTCCATGAGCTGGGATAACTCATTATTGGGGAACCTTAATCTCAAAATGTAACTGCCCAAGTCAAGCTTCTCAGCCAGCGGCACTGTTATCATTTCACATCTGAGTCTCTGCGTTACCACACCTTTCCCAAGAAGTCACCAAGCAAAAATTTTTAAGCTGATCCAAATGACGCCGTGCGGCAAGGAACATAATCGCCAAGGCCATTTCTGGGTTATCATACCGGTGAAACCATAGACTGCACTGCGTCAGCTGGACAGAAACGGTGTTCTTCCAAGAGGAAATCGACATCTCGCATCTGACAAGGTCATGCCTTAACCTTATAAAAGACCAGCTACTCCTTAGAGTATCAGCAGACACCAGCCATTACAACCGACACCCAAAAACCCGCTCTCTGCCACTTCTCACAGTTCCCATGTGCCACCGTCGCCAGTAAGCCTTCAAACAATGACTCTTTTGCACTTCCTCATCGGGCTCGCCAGCGTGTGCAACGTCTATCTCAAGTGTGGCCATTACGTGCAACTGGTAGGTCCCCCTCACACCAAGCCAGACAATGTTTCCATTCAACACGTCCCCACAGCCCGAAGAGATTGTCAGTGATATTATACCAAATACCACAGCCACCCTTCTATGGTTTCTTTTGCAGATCCAATGTTCCAGTCCCAACTGCAAGTTTAGCTCCACACACCCAACCGATTGTGTTCAGCCTCAATGCAGGCAGAAGTGTTGGCAATAGTCAGTGTTTCACCTCAATCGCGTTTTGGCTTCAGTGGCTGAATTTGCGACAGTCGCCAGTTCCCAGAACAATATTGTACGCTCTCCACATTTAGAAAGCGATTAAATATGGGCTCACGCACCGGATCAGCTCCTCACATTGACAGCCTCTGTCCTCGCTGTGCCTATAATGTTGGCCGTTCAGGCTGATTTATTAAGAGCTGGTGTCGATTGTTTTGGCGGCTGTTGTAAGCTGTGTGTCCTAGACGTGTAATAGACTTGGGTTATACACCCAGTGTTGATATATCTGCTTGCTCGAGTGCGTTAGATGTGACGGTATTGGCGGATCACCAGTGGTCGACATCGGATCAACAATGCCCAACTACCACGAACATCAATCATCAATGTTTAGTATTATTACCAATGGCAAATCAGTTTGCCAATTTCTTAGGAGAAGGTAGGTGGGTAAGCATTGTAAACCGTGTCCCGAAGACACCTTTCCTAGCCCGATAGCGCCATTCTTCCAAACAATGGCCGCTTGCTATAACACACCCTATTTACCTCTTAATCAGACGGTCACATATACATCCCCAAGCAGCGTCTTGATACACAAACACAGGTGGGGCATGTCGAACACGGGCCACCATCCTTCAAGTCAAGCTTACCCAAAATTAGGTGTGCATTCCGCGCTAAAACAATCGCGTGGGGCACAGCCATTTTCAGGGCAGGGATGCTTCGCTAGCGCTAGCTGGAGATGATGGGTGGGTCTATCTGGCCCCCATCAGGATTACATGTCTGAGTCATGCATAGGTACACATACTGGCACGGCCTTGAGCGCCCGGCGTAGCTGTTCATCAGTTCCGCTGCATTTGTGGTTCAGATAGCCGCGGCGCGCCATGTGGCTACGGCTGGAAAAACCGCCCCACCCTTTTGGCCACAGATTCCTTGAAACGTCTGTATAGATTCCACAACACCCCTGCCTGTAACTCACTTTTAGTTGTTCCGCCATAGATTGAGCTGTAAGATGACATGCACGTGTGGGTTTCCGAGCTGCCACGCACGCCTATCGTTTAGGCCAGTGAATGCTATAAATACAGCGTAGCGTCCATGTGTTGGTGTCGAAATCTGGCCAAAGTCAGAGTCTCATCAAAGAGGTTTATGGCTATCAGTGGTCAGTATTACAGAGGACCCTATAGCTGTTGGACGTATGCGGAACACCCCGTGTTGCCACTTTAAAGACTTCACTCCTGGGGAACTCGAAGCACTGCCACCAAATTTACCGTACAGATTTAATTCCGAAACGCCCGTATTACACATGACGTTTCAAATGCGTACTCCAATGGCAAGCTGGCATTAGCAAGCAACATTCGCGATCTCATCCCTTCATTAGTGGCAGTGCAACGAAAATAGACGCCCACATCCGAGTCCCTCGACGTTTCACGCTAATTCCCGACCTTCCGGCACGACGTAAGTCGAACAATGCAATTACACAGACAAGCATCAATTGACGTTTATAGGCCAGAACCTGAGCGCTGATCGATGATCGATGGTTGATGATCGGCCACAAGGCAGGCCAACATATTTATCTGTGACTCGTTATGCCTCAGCTCAAAGTTCCTCAGGCGGAGAAAACGCTCGGACCACAGATAACAATTAACGTCCTTTCAACATTACCCTTTGCAGGGAGTACCCTATATCTCAGTTTGTCCCAGACAACACGTTCTCGAGGAGTATAATCACTCAGCTCATTTAGGCGTTATCGTACCACTGATAATCACAACTGCCCTAGCGCCAATGTGCCTAATCAAAACCGGCACGGGATACCACCATCCCGCATCTGACAAAATCGTACCTTGACCCTTTAAAAGACCGTTCAGCTATTCCTCAGACTATCAGCAAACACCCATTCTTACAACTGATATCGAAGCCCACTTTACTTACCACTTCTACTCAACATGTGCCGCCGCCGCCAGTGAGTCTTCGTGGGATCACTCCTCCGCATATACTTATGGGATCTAATAGCGTATGCAACGTCTATCTCAAGTGTGGCCACAAAGTGCAACTCGTAGGTCCCGCTTCCACCAAAGTAGTATATTTTCACTCATAATGTTCATACAGCCAGAAGAGATTGTCAGTGGCATTATACCAACATTGCGACCAACGTAACATGGTTATTCTCGCAGGTTCAATGTTTCCAGCCGAACTGCAAGTTTAGTCCGACTCACCCTGCGAGTTGTGTTCCGCCCGAATGCGGCCGAAAGTGTTGGCAATAGTAAGTGGTCTCCACCCCATCGCATTTTAACTTCCGTGGCTGAACCTAGGCCTGCGACAGTCGCCAGCACCCTGAACAATACTGTAGGCCCCCCGACGCTCTGCTTACTAAATGCAAACTCACCGCCTGGGCTAGCTCCAAACCTCGACCGTCTTTGTCCCCGCTGCGAAGCTGGACAGCGAGGCTAATATCAAGAGGTGTTCACTTTTCGGATATTTTGCCATTTACCATAATATCTAGCTGTAAATCATGTAGACTTAATAGATCCGAATTACACACTCTACACGCAGATTTATTTATTTCGAATATATGTTATTGAATTTTTCAGAAGGTTCGCCGGGCTCAGTGATGGGGGCAACCTCACCGCCACGTGCAAGTAAATTAGTAAATTTTGCGCGGATCACAAGTGACAGAAGTCGGAACAAAACATATGCCAGGGGTGTCAATGATATACATACATACAACAGCGGATCACTTAGTCAACACCAAACTACTGATGACATCTTGCATGCCCTCTTGCCTGATAAAGCGATGCTTGCCACCAACGGTCGCACCGATCACTGTGGTAAAGTACCTTATGCGTCCGAAATAGGCGATGTCCACAGATTCCATAAATTCATTTTGCCTGTGATCGGGGCTGAGTCCTGAGGCCTGAGGCATGGCCGCATGGTTGATGAAGGCAAAGCGTTGATTAGAAAAAGCTGAGAGGACAAGGCTAACCGGGATCCAATATCGACCCGGCACCGGTGCCAATGCTATGCCCTATCCTCAGGATCCATACACGCGTCTGGTACCTCGGAAGGAGTCAGGCTGTGGGCTTTTTCTGGCTCTGTGTGACAAGCACCCGAACGTAAACATGCTACGTCATCAAACCTCTTACAATTCACCGTCAATATTGTAAACCGTGTGTCTCCGACGACATCTCTCCCTTCCCCTTGCAGCCCGCTAGAGTCATAAATGTCAGATCATGAGGACCAGAAAAGCCCGCTTTCAGCATCAGCCTCCTATGTTTACCCAGTCAGATCTCTTCTTCATGGAGCAATACAGCCAGCAGTGGATCGGTCAACACCAGCGATGACGACGTCAAACAATGAGCCTGATAACTCAGAGGCTCGCGAATCGCGGTATCCAATAGGAACAACGGCATCGGGTGGTGTATACATGGGGGCAAGTCGAAGTGATGTTCTTGCACCGCCGTTGCCACTTGAGCCGGGCTCTGGGACCGTACCCTTACACCGCTTGGACGAAGCCTCATCTCCAGAAGGTTATATAAGCACGGCACACCCTTCAGCATACGTGCATTTTCCGCCTTTGGCTAGCCCAGATACCTATGCTGGCGACGGTAGGACTACCTTCCACGGAGAGATCCCGCCTAACCCAGAAGATCAGCCCTTTACTGGTCAACCAGCTTCTGCGCGTCCTGCAGTTGACGCAGTTGACGCAGCGCCCGACGAAGGGCTAATGACTGTTCGCTTCAAATACGCCCAAGACGAAAATGGCAACCACGTTGTCATTGGCAGAGAAGGCAAACTTGAGAAATGTGAAGATGAGGTATGGTGGTGGCTTGCCTGTATGATGTGCTGACTGAACCCATTCTCTTAGCCCATACGCACGCCTGGGGCCGTGCAGGGCTTTGGAGTTCTAATCGCAGTCGAAGAGCAGGGTGATATTCTTGTCGTGAGACAAGTATCAGAGGTAATCCCTCATCTCTATGTATATGCCACATGCCTAATATCTCAACGATGCCACTGTAGAACTCCGCCGAAATCTTGGGGCTGCCTCCGCGGTATCTGTTCTCGCTCGAATGCTTCACAGATACGCTACCAGAGGACCAAGCCGGGGTTCTGTGGGACAACATAGAGTCTCTATCACAATTGGATGACGCAGAGGCGGATGGTGGGGATGAGGAGAATAGCCCGCATGTATTCCTGCTGTCCGGATGGGGTGCGCGGCGAACACCAACGCTAGGAGCTGGGGACATTGTTCCATGCTTATGGTCGTGTTGGTGCGGTGTTCATCGAACACCACCCATGGATTCAGATTTGAGCAATAAGCCAGGTCTCATTATAATGGAGTTTGAGCTCGAGGAGGATTCGCTGAACCCTTTATACCCGTCACCAATTAGCCCACCGCGCACCTCAGGCTCTGGGCCGCCTTTACCACCTGTCAGTGGCAATCATGTGTCTCCCACGGACTCGGTTCCAACCGTGTCTACGCCATTACATGGGAACGACATACCGGGTAGTGTGCCTGCACGCACCCCGCCCACCCTAGCAGGCCTCAAGGGCTCTGAGGATTGGTTTCCTGACGCAAAGGAGATATCCGAGAGCACAACTAGCCATGCTAAGCCCCTACCTGCTCTCGAACGGCTTCGACGTATGACACGGCCTGGGGCTGGCGACCCAGCCTCACCTCCTGATACTTCCCTGCCCATGCCCTCTCCAGTACCTTCTCGCAGGCGCGCTCGACGTGGCGGTGGTCGACGGAATGGAGGCGTCGGCATGATGGATGTTTTTGCGGTGATGGCGCAGATCAATGAGCAACTTGGTGAGGCGCCAGACTTGGACATGTTCCTCAAGTTGGTGGTAGGGGTACTGAAGGACTTGACACGGTTTCACCGTGTTCTTGTGTATCAGTTTGACGAACTGTGGAACGGACAAGTCGTGGCGGAATTGGTCGACTGGAGTCAAACGCACGATTTATACAAGGGTTTACATTTCCCCGCTGGGGATATTCCTGCACAGGTTGGCATGCTACCCCCTAAACGTGGCGTATATCGCGATCGCTAACTTGCCTCGCAGGCGAGAGCGTTGTATGCAATCAGTGAAGAGACTCATTTTAATTTGCCGACACAGCTGATATTAGGGGATAGACAAGGTCCGTCTGTTGTACGATCGATCTCAGCCAACTGCGCGTATAGTCGTTCGAAGCGAAAAAGATCTTGAAACACCCTTGGTAGGCCAGCATATAAGTCTAGCACTCGAGAAAGGGATTAACGTCTTGCGCTAGAATATGACCCATTGCTTCCTACGAGCCATGAGTCCGATCCACATCAAATGTTCGTCCTCCAACGTCCCGATGAAGTGGACCACTTACATATATTGACAATAGACCTAGAAAATATGGGTGTTCGGGCATCAATGTCAGTGGTAAGTGCTTTTCCATTTTCTCCGCCTGGCAATTGAAATTGTTCTAGTCTATATTAGCGTTTGGTCAGCTATGGGGCCTCGTTACGTGTCATTCATACGGAGAACATGGGATGAGGGTATCTTTCCCAGTTCGCCAGATGCTTCGCCTTCTCAGCCAATCGATATCGCGTAACATCGAGCGCCTCAGTTACGCCCAGCGCCTCCGCACAAGGAAACTAGTGAGTATTCACAAACATTTTTTCAAAAAAAAACCTTGTTTGATGTCTGTTGCTTCTAGATAAATACCCTAGCATCTGACTCTCATCCAGTAAGTTGTTCGGTTGTGCGAGAGGTGGACTTACTCGAATGACTACCTCCAGACTGGATACATTGTCAGCGATGCAGATGACCTGCTTGGTCTGTTTGAAGCAGAATTCGGAATCCTTGTTATTGGCGAAGGGTCCAAGATACTGGGCCCAAAGCTGCACGGCCAGGAGATCCTAGTCATGGCAGAATATTTGAGGCTAAAGCGGTTTGAGTATGTGGCCTTATATCTGACTAATTTGGGTGTTAACTCTCACGATTTCTAGTACCATTCAAGCATCTCAAGCTGTCATACGTGACTTTCCAGATTTACGACTAAGCACAGGTTCGAGAGGAGGGTATTGACTCAGCTTGGACATTGCTAACATCTCACGACAGGCCTTGAGGTTATTGCAGGGCTGCTTTATGTCCCACTATCGAGTGGCGGGAAGGATTTTATTGCGTTCCTACGAAGAGGACAGCCTCGCAATGTACATTGGGCAGGGAAACCATATAAAGATGGTCACAACGGCCAAGCAACATTGGAACCTCGGAAATCCTTCAAGATTTGGTCGGAGACAGTGGCGGGAAGGTGCCGCGTATGGACCGATGAGCAGCTGGAAACGGCGGGCGTACTTGCGCTAGTGTATGGAAAGTTTATCGAAGTGTGGAGGCAGAAGGAGAGCGCCCTCCAGACTACCAAATTGGCGAATCTACTGCTTTCCAATGCAAGCCATGAAGGTGTGTTGTCACATTAATCGCTGGACGATTGTGATCCTGATAATCAGTGGAGTCCGGACGCCGCTGAACCAGATTATCAAGTGCGTTTACCATTACTATTGCCACTTTATGGTGGTTGTTTATTGACCTCTGTCATAGCTATTTAGAACTGGCCTTGAATGGATCCTTAGACCGTGAAACGCGAGAAAATCTGACTCGTTCGCATGCTGCGTCCAAGGCATGACTGTTATCCCGTTTCGAGTGATTTCCTATTAACCCCTTTACCCGCCCTATCGCAGTCTCTCTTATTTACCATCAATGATTTATTGGTAACGCCCGCGACTTCTGCGCTTATGTTTACACATCTCACTTGCTTACAGGACTTGACGCGTCTCGAGGTTGGGAATGAAACCTCCTTCAATGAGCCTTTTAATTTACAGCTCGCCATTGAAGATGCAATTCGGATCTATAAAAGGGAAGCGGAAAGACGGGACATCCAGCTCACTCTAGACCTCGTAAAGTGCCCTGTAGGGGTTGTGGGTGATGCGAGGAAGATTACCACCGTGGTGCAGAACCTTACCGCAAATGCTCGTGCGTAGTATCATTTGGATGAACATTCTACTTCTAACATGCCGGGATCTTCCACTAGTCAAGTCTACATTGAAGGGGACGGTCGCCATCAGCTGTGCAATGTTTAATGAACCAGAGGGCCTGCAAGGCGCAGAGCCAACAGCAGTAGAAATTGTTGTGACTGATACAGGGTGTGGTATTGCGGCAGCGAAGCTGGAAAGCATGTTCAGGGAGTTCGAGCAAGTGGAGCTATCTGAACCAAGATCAGATGTGGGAGTTGGCGTTGGTATGCTTCCACTTATCGATTGAGTGGTAGGTTCCCGACAATTAAATTTACAGGCCTGGGCCTCGCCGTAGTGGCTAGGATCGTTGAGCAGCTGGGGGGTCAGCTGCGTGTTGACTCCAGGGTTGATGAGGGGAGTCGATTTTCCTTCTTGGTCCCTATCTCGTTGGCTAAGGAGGACTGCACCGTATCTGGAAGGTCGCCCTCGTCCGGGGGATCCTCAGTTGTATCATCCCGTGTGCGTTCACGTACGGGAAGCATGCTGTCTAGCGCCGGTGGAGATGAGATTGAGAATTTTGTGGAAGCCTTGGCATCTAGCCATATGGTTTCATCCCGTAGGGGTTCTTCCGCCGATGAGGACCGCAAGGATAAGAAATGCGAACCAGAAAGCGAACTACGACGAACTATCATTCCCATTCGTGCCAATTCTATTGGTACCTTTGAAGTTGCTGGATCGCATATTCCTCTGCGACCAGTGAAGGTCGACCTTGATAATGAAGGGCCGTCCAAGTCTCCCCCACGCAGCTCGCCCCTTTTGAAAGCCACCAGTCTCCCGCCGCTTCAATCTTCACCGCCACCACAGCCTCTTTTAAGCATTGGCCCTCTTTTTGAGCCTGAGAAGCACGACGGGAAATTGAGAATCCTGATTGTTGAGGTCTGTCGACAACTGATACCCCACATCGGTTACTAAGCCAGTGTTCACGATTCCAGGACAATGACATAAACAGAACCATATTGGCGAAGCGATTGTCGATCAGTGGGCATACTGTCGTAAATACGACGAACGGACAAGAAGGCTTGAATAAAATTGAATCGGATCGTCTCTTCGATGCCGTTCTAATGGATATCCAGTAAGCCATACAGGTCTGCCATCTCATCGGGTACAGGCTAATCATATTTAGGATGCCTATACTTGATGGCTTCCAGGCAACGCGACGGATCCGGGAGGTAGAAAAGCTATCTGATGACGCGGGCCATGGTGATGTGCGCAGGTTATCGCATACTCTCAACGGCCGTATCCCTATCTTTGCTGTTTCTGCCTCGCTGCAGGAGCAGAAACGCGGGGAGCTCGTGAAATGCGGCATGGATGGCTGGATACTGAAGCCCATCGACTTCAAGCGCTTGGATGTAGTTCTGCAGGGTATGACTAACCCTGCCCAGCGACGGCAAGACGTCTACCGACCTGGATGTGATTGGGAAGCTGGTGGGTGGCTGGAAGAGGGTCCGGCTTGTTAAAAAAGTATTTGTCACATAACTCGTTACTATTAGCCTGTGTTCGGACCCTAGTGACTCTGGGTATTCTGATCTTGAAATAATGAACGAATCTGTTCCATGCTACGTACGACTACTGAAGTGCTAAGTCCAAGATCTACTGTGGGAGTCCGTGACGTGCGCCTGTGGGAAACACAATGGAACCAAATGCGAGGAGGATGGTGCCAGCCAAAGGGGGGTGGCGAAAGACGAGGTTGGTCGAGGATGTGTGGGGAGTACGAGTATCGTGGGTCCTGTATTACTAGTGTTGATAGGATACTAATGCATTTTCTTGGGACTTTCTATAGTTGGGAGTACGCCAACTGGGTTTGCGGGGACTAGTCGTCGACCTCTTCTGAGAGGCTGAGTCTCTCTACACATAGGCGGGCAACTGCGGCTCCGTCGATAGGAATGGCATTTCCCTGGAAACCTTCCACGTATTTGGGTAGCGGCACGCCGGGACTTGTGAAGTGTCTGGGAGAGATGTAATTGTCAGCTCAAAGGGTAATTATCCGATGTAAGGGTACCAACATACTCTGAGTTCCAGAAACCATAGTGGGTCATGCCCATTGCTCGTGTTGTGTACTCATAATCGTGTGCAAAACCACCAGGGAAGAAGAATTCCATGACGGTGGACCTCGGGCTGGGTTTCATCCATAGTAATGAAGTCAGACCGTTTCCGTGGACACCCATCATGATCTGTGAATATTGGTGAGCGAACTGCGAGGTGTGATAGGATGAAGAGAAGGCGCACAGTGGTTCGAGCAGCTAACTGGATCTGTTCCACGCGGGACATCTTCTCGGCAGCCACCACATTAACTTCGTATCCATAGGTGTCTCGAAGGCGATACAGCTCCTTGACCAGCCTTTCGTGATCCTCTTTGATCAACATACGCCTACCCCATTCTTGACGTGAAATGTACGTAATCACAGGGGTGCTCGTTGTCCCACCACCCAGCTCCGAGTTCATACCAGTGAACTGGACTATATTGTCGCGGATGGGCATCCACCAATCCATATTCCCTGGAAGAGCGAATGCTGCCGCTGCCGTACGCTGATATCGGGCAAAATTGAAGGACAGCATGGCCGCGGAACGGTCAGCAAGGACGACGCGATCAAAGACAAAGGCACTGCCCATCTCAGCTCGATCACGCCAGTCGTCGACGAACTCCATAGTTACGGACGGAAATGAGGAGCGCACAACCCATTGATTCATGGATGCGTAATCACGCCAATGGAATGCGTCGAGGCGGTTGAACATCAATCGCCTCGCAGGGGGGAGTGTCGTGTTGCCTTTAGCGGATATAGATGGGTCAAGTGAGGAATAAGTGCGCCAGAACCCAAACCAGAGCTCGGCGGACCAATGGTAGTAATGTGTGATACTGTAAATGGCATTAGCGTCGTTTGAGGTTATAAATTTAACTCGCACAATTGGGGAGGGTCGTTTACAAGAAACTGCGACTGTTTAGTGGATGCTAATCGGTCAATAGACGGTGCTTACTGTGACTCCATCAACAATCTGGGCTCCAGTTCCAAAGAGTGAATGTGCCTCTTTGGTGCTTATGATTCGAATATCTTTATCGGAAGGAAGACGTGTCGCCTCTGCCTCTTTTCCTGGTTTGATGGAAATGCCTTTCGAATACATAAACTCCACGTTTGGGACGGTGCCAGGCTCGTCTGTCACGACATAGACAACCCCCTTCATAATGTATAGCTTATCAAATATTGTCCATCCTGTTTGAGAGGCGTTTGAATCCATGTAGGCCAGTGCAAAGCACCGAACTTACGCACCTGGGACATGTGCAACGACCTTAGTTGACGGTACCTCCTCCTTCCCCCACCTAAGCCGTGTCGATATCCGTTGTAATGTTGGCGCCTCCAAAGCAGAAGTGATATTTGGCGAGGTCTCTACCCGCAGACGAGGTGCGCGGGCTTGTCGAGAGGAAGTTGACAAGACAAGGAGGGATATGAGAAGGATTATAAGGAAAAGTACCTCGCGCTTCGTAGGCATCGCTGCAGCCATTACGGCCAGTAAAGCGCGAGAGCGGGGTCAACGATGTTCTGTATGTCTTTGGATGCGTTCCGCAAATCCGTGACAAATTTAGACGCTCATTCTCACGAGTGGCTTGGCAGCAACTGTTCTGAGATTCTACAGTTCTGACATCAATCTTCATAGCACGGCCTCGAGATATTTTTATCCTGATGCTACACGTTTGTTGGCGTTTCTGGGGAGAAGGACGCACGATGGTAACTGGTAATTTGGTCGAATAGGTTGTTCAGTCATTTGAGAGCTATTAAGATTTGCGCATTCTCAATTGTCTTTTTTTCAATATCTATATCGCACACCCGTTCTATTGTAATCGATGATAGCGATGCCAGGATTTCAATATTCTGGAGAAGGATGGGCAACTGAACTTTGAGCGAACCTACCAGAAGATGCTCTGGCACGGCATTGGCCTCTGTGCCAACACTGTTATCACATTCCCTTTCAATGGTAGTTTTTTTCATATTAATGCCCTTTAGGTTCATCCATTGGCACAAACGATCAGAAAAACGTCTTGGATGTTTGGGACCCAGTTTGGGAATGCTTCATGGATGGCAAGCATA
>JASFDG010000369.1:7863-22156 GCA_036937095.1 Phaeolepiota aurea
ACAAAGTTCGGTTCGATCGTATGCGCCTGTTGCAAATGCATCAAAGGGATTTCGATACACCATAACAGCACCAGTACAGTCCTGAAGCTGTTAGGATCCATTCATAGCCTTTCTATCAAATCCTTTTTTAGGAGGTCGCCCGGCAACCTATCGGACAATCTGAAGAGCTGCCATTGGTTTCAAGCATTCCAGCTTCAATACAAAGGGTCATATGACATGGGGCAGCGACCGCTTCTTTTGAAGATGGTTGAAGCCCACAAGTGGATGGTGCCAAAATGCATGGAATAACTAGCTCAATCCGTTCATCTTGGCTTCGATGGCCTGACTCAAACCTGACGAGAACGGCAGAATATGCACAAGGGACCCACACTGCACGCATCATGGTCACATCCCAGAGACTCTATACAAGGGGTTAAGAAAAAGTTTGGTGACGGAATACCGCATGCGTCATGGTAAGAATGAAGAACCCGCCTTGACGATATCCCTCATTCTTAGATTTGACCAGCAGATCAGTCGTGATAAATTCCCATTGGACATTTGGAGATATAGTACGACATTTGGTCGTTCCTGATGATGCCGGCCAACGCATCCCAAGCTAAAGACTCTCTTGGGATAGTCCAGCGCTTACCTTGACATCAGCGGCAGCATGTCCTCTGTCGTGCGCTCTTATAATCAATTTTTGATAATTCACCGCCTAGCGCCCAATGCGAAAGGGCTCTATTATGCTTTGTTGTGCAACTTGAATATCATCATGCGATCCCGCGAACCTAGGGACACAAGACCAACAACTAACCAATGTGGCTTCCACAAATTTAGACCTTTCCATTGAGCTGTTGGCCGATTTTCCGCACTGGGACTGAAGTGAAATACGGCGCAACATCCGGAAGACGCCTGCAATGTGCTGAGCTGAAGGGTCCTCTTTTTTTCGGAGCCAAACCTGGTAAATGATTCCACCTTCTGCTCTTTCACCCTGATTTAAGATGCTTCGCCTATAGGCCCGTGATCTCATGGAAGGCCAAACTATTCCTATTCTGTAATGTGAGCTTTCATTTTCCTTCCTATCAGTCCTCTCATAAATTTCAACACCCTTCATTACATCAAACATGACGGCCTGCATTCTGGACCCAATCGACCTCTCGACTCAATATCTTTCTGCTTATGGCACCCTTAGAGGTGCTGGCAGTCGACCATTGCTGAAAAGAAAACATATTACTGCTTATCGTCTCTCATTCTCGCATACCACTCAAAAACATGGACTACAACACTCTTATGACTGCGCTTATTTTTCTTGCGGGTGCATTTGTATTGCAAGGCGCCAGTCGCCTTCTTGTTCACCCATTGGCCAAGGTCCCTGGGCCAGTCTTTGCCGCCTTGTCGTTGTGGTACAGGGCATACTATGACATTGTAATGGATGGAGGATGGGCCGAACAACTAGAAATCCTCCACGAAGAATATGGTATGTCATGATTTCGGAATATACCCCAGCTTTTCACAGAAAATCGTTAGGCCATGTCGTAAGAGTTGGGCCAAACGAGGTATATAGTGGTTCATGTTGATATATCGCCTTCATTACTTGTCTGACATTCATTAGCTCCATTTCAGCAGTCCTCAGGCATACGGGGAAATATATGGCTCTGGTACAAAGTACTCAAAACAGGCCGCACTGTATACATGTTTCTCAACGGACCTTTCTGTCTTTGCACTATTTGACCATCACGAGGCGGCCCAGAGGAGGAACCTCATTGGGCCTTTCTTTTCCAGACGCGCAATTCTAGATCTTGAAGCCACGGTCAGAAAAAAGGTAGACATTGTAGTAATTTTTTTAACCAACGGTTGTACTCATAAGCGCATAGGTGGATGGCCTGATTGTACAGCTTCTAAAGTACCATGGGAAACAGAAATCGGTCAACCTGGATATGGCTTTCCGGTCTACCAGTCTTGAGATCATAACTTCGTATTGCTTCGCAAAATCCGCTGACGTCCTCGAGGCGGACAACTTCCAGCATGAGATCCTTTCGGCGATGGACCAGACCCTGCCCATGATATGGGTCTTCAAGCATTTCCCCTTGATCAAGCGGTTGCTTCTCGGTGTCCCCGAATGCTTGGCGTCTGTCCTGAAGCCGAGCACACGCGGAATCCTCGAACAGCGCCGCCAGATGGGGGCACAGATCGACGAGATACTCAAGAACCCATCATCCCTTGGGAACGTTGATCATGAGACTATATATCATCATTTCCTGACGCCCCAGCCAGACAATCTGCGCATGCCGCCGGTAACAAGGGAGTGGCTCTTGGACGAGGGCATATACATGCGATTTGCTGGCAGCGACACCGTCGGCAATGTTTGCACCGTCGCAGCTTATCATATTATTGACAATAAATGCGTTTATGGGAGGCTGTTCCGGGAATTGAAGGAGTTCTGGCCTGACAAGGATGCGCCTGTGAGCCTTGAGGTTTTGGAGAAATTGCCGTACCTCGTGAGTTGCAATCCCTTCCCCATCTGTTACCTTGTGGCCTCACAGGTCGTCATTATAGACTGCTGTGATTAAAGAATCGTTGAGGATGGCAAATGGAATCGTGACGCCACTACCGCGCGTCATTGGGCCGTCGGACGCGACCATTTCTGGTGTTCATGTTCCAGCTGGGGTAAGATTTGTCACTCATTGAATATTTGGCCTCAGCTCAGTCTGATTGTTTTACCTTAGACGGTTGTGTCCATGGGCGCGACAATTATGCACCGCAATCCAAGAGTATTTCCTGACCCCTCTCGGTTTTATCCCGAGCGATGGTTGCAAGATGATTCACAAGAACTTGAAAAATATCTTGTATCGTTTTCCAAAGGTCCCCGCAGCTGTTTAGGAATAAAGTGAGCCTTGCTTTATAATATATATTCTGACCTTTGCTAACAAGCGGGTATAATGTAGTCTTGCCTGGTGCGAGCTTTACCTGATTATTGGAAGCGTATTCCGAAGATTAGCATTGGAGCCGGATTGCGCAAGGTAGTACAAGCGCTTATGCTGTATTTTCCGTTTGATGTCTGACGATAATCATTAGCATATCAAACATCAGCTTCCGTGATTACTTCGTACCGGTCCATCGTGGCAGACATTTTCACACCTTTGTTCGGCCAATGCTCGAGTAAAAATGAGACTTTATCGCGGATAGCTTGTTATCGGTACTTGCCCTGTTAGCTCTAAATGAAATGTATGTACTACTGGCTTTTGAGAATGGAACCTGGGGAAATATTTACCAGGGCGGGTACATCAGCTGGATGCAAACTCCATGTAGACAGGATTTTCAAAGCCTGACTGCGGTGAAAGGTGCCGGTCAGCAAGCCCACACAATTCCCAATGTTTGGTGTCTTTCTGATAAAGTTGGAACATGCCAGAATTGCACATGGCGTGATCGCTGCACCTTCCCCGGTTGAGCCTAGCTTGTTACATAACCTAGTACCATGACCAATCTCAGAGCGGCCATACGACCTTTCCAAATTCCTATCAACAACTGGTGCAGGCCTTGCCTCAAGTTCCGGATTTGCGATGCCGTCACGCAGCCTTATCTGAAAATGACACCCGAGCTAACTGCCCACGAGGGCTCGGTCCCAGTATGCATGACACTGAACCACACTTCATTTTCAAGCACGGTTGGCATGGTTAAGTTTTGCATAGTAATTAAAATTATGTTGGTAAGTATTGTTATCATGAGGGTTAAGGATTATGAAATTGATAACTAAAGCGCAATCGCAGGGAGGAGAGAAGGGGAGGGGGGGTCCCTGACGCTATAAGGTATTTCACAAGAATTATAATTACACCCCCAAGCTTAATATCGTGAGATCAGATAAACAAGGAGCCCGCTAGCATCGGAGAGAGTGGTCAGTATTTTATTCATGGCTGATCAAGGCCCAGGATATGGCGCTCACTTCAAGCGTCCTGGTGCTCGCGCGGTTGATCATCAACGTTTATCCGCCCTTGCATTCGGTTCTACTTCATTCGGATGAATGAACCATTCCAAGAAGTCCCTTTCCTCGTTTAAATATGCAGCCGGGCGAATGTATCTGCATTGCTGGGGTGCGCAAATACCATAAAGTGCCTGCGCCGTAGGTAATAATGCACTTCCGTCTGGATGCCGCTGTGGCGCTGCATCTGGATAAGGCCCGTGCTGTTGCTCCAGCTTGGCGTCCTCCTGCAAGCCCTCCGACGGCAAGGTAGAGGTACTATTGTCAACACTGGCGGGCGAGCCTGCCCTCGACCCCGCTCCAATCCTCCAGTACGCTTTTGGACTGGGATCGCAATTATCTGGTGCGACCATGGCGTCACGTTCCTGGCTTTCTGGGTGTAAAATCTGCTGAAGGTGATTTCCAGTCGCAGATCGGTCGCACATCGTAGAGAAGGAAGCTGCTTGGGAAGGGTATGTTTGCGACGGAGGAGGCCGTCTTCCAAAATTTCGATTACAGCTACACGTATATTACACCTTGCTCTGCGATTCTTAAACCGGATCAGGTTGCATTGTCCTACATATGGGGTTATCCAGATGACGCTCAGGATCGAAACCTCCTTTTTCTAGTATAAATTGCCTGTTCTGGGGCTTAACACACTTACTTCAGCTGTGGCATATCCAAGTGATGTCACAGTGTAAAACGCAACTTCCATCCAAAGACTATGAGCTAGGGTAAACAATCCAGATCGTACAAGCAAGCACAGCACAAGACTAGGAAAGGGACACAATGTATCAAAGATGGCGGCTGGGAAGAAACAGCGAAAAGATACTGAGGAGCAATAGGGAGTAGACTTGGGTAACCATACATGCACAAGGGATTAGGACGGATTGGGCGATAAGGAGATGAAGCGAAGAAAACTCTAGCTAATGTAAAACAACAGACGAGAAGACAAGAGGACCCGCAATTGTAAATGCGACGGCACTCACAAGTTTTTCAATGTAATCAGATAAATAGAGGTATTAGACGGGGACAGCAAACCTAGGAAGTGGGTCATCAAGAGCGATGGCATGGCATGGGCGGTGCTGAAAGGTAGGGAGCGGATTTGGAGCGGTAGTATGGCGGTGGCGAAGGTAGGGGAGAACAGGCAGGCAAGAGGGTAATAGAAACAGCAAGAAAAAGCGGCACCAAGGCAGCAGGGCCGACAGCAGGTAAAGAAGAAATTCAATAGTTGGGAAGTGTGGGGGAAAAATCCGTTGGAAGTTGACGGAAACTTGGGGGAGATGGCCATACCCATCTTCCACAGGGAACATGACCAATCGAAACTTCCCGCATATTCAATTCCACTCATGGCGTCTGGTCACTTCATAGACGGGTCCAACCCAGCCGCGTCATCAGGGCTGAACCATTGGCCAAAATCCCGCTCGAAATTGATATCGCCATCTGGGCGGAATAGCTGCGACTCGAAATCGTCTAATGAGATACCCATCATCGGCATATTCTGCATGAGATCACCACCGAAGGATGGTGGTTCTGCCGTCATCGGATTCCCAAGACCTCCAACACCTGGCATACCTGTGCCTCCCATCGATGGAGGTGGGGGTCCAGCGCTCATCAAGGATGGTGGGCCACTCATCATGGAGCCAGGTGATGGCGCTATGTTATTCTGTTGTGAGGTGTGGGAATTTTGTTGTTGTTGCTGCTGCTGTGGTGGGTGGCCTGGGTTCTGCTGCAGCAGCGGGACGGGCGTCGGAGGGGCGGTTGGTGCTTGGCCAGACCCTGGTTGCTGTTGCTGATTTCGGGGAGATTCAGGATGGCCATTCGTCGGGTTGTTCGGATTTTGTTTGTTGTCTTTCCCTGACTGCTGCTGCTGCTGCTGGTCCTTTTGAGGACCATTAATGGCTGGGGAGGGTGGCGGTAGCATGCCTCCCATATTGGGCTTGTTTTGTTGTGTCAATCGATTGCTGGGATTAAATTGCGGTCCACCACCCGGCCCCCCGGGATTGAAACCAGGATCGGATGGAGGAGAACTTGCGTTTCCTGGCATGGGAATTAAGCCTTGCTGCGGCATGCTATTTTTGTGAAGTGTACCCATTGATGTCAATCGATAAGCTTCGCGCGCGTTCATCTGCGTAGAGGGGGAATGCGACATTTAAGCAAAGCGCTTATGTAAATCAGGTATGATCACTAACCTGCATCTGCGCCGGCATGCCCTGATGTGGAACCTGTGGATTCATGTTCATCATGGGTTGATTCATTGCCATATTCATGGGGCCCATTGGTGCTTGTTGGTTCGACATGTGGGGGGTCCCATTCATTGGATTTCCCATTGGATTATTGCCCATCGGTCCGCTCATAGGGGCACCACCCATTGGACTTCCCCCCATCGGGCCGCCGCCCATTGGCCCGCCTGCCATCGGCCCACCCATTGGTGGACGCATCATCATCATGCCGGTGCTCATGCCCTGGGAATTCATCCCTTGCATTCCCATTTGTTGGGGCTGGATCTGCTGCGGTGCGTTGGGTCCTCCACCGCCTGGCTGTTGTTGTTGCTGCTGATGCGGGTACCCCATCGAATTGAGGGTTTGCTGAAGTTGTTGTTGCTGCTGCTGTTGATGTTGATGTTGTTGCTGCTGCTCCATGGGGGATCGTCGGACACGCTTCCGTTCGGGTGGTGATGTTTCATTGCGGGGTAACGTTTCGTGCTGCGCAATCGTCAATATAGATGTAATTCACAAGTTTTATCAGAAACCAAACCTCTTCCTCGGGGGATGTGCTGTTTCGCTTATTTCGGCTTGGTGGATTTCGTTGGTTGGGCGGCTGCATAAGTAGATTGGACGGTCCTGCTGCCGCATTATCTGCACTACCGCCCTTTTGGACTCGCGTCCGCTGTCGATGAAGGGTTACTATCCGATGCTAAACATATCTTGTATAAGTTACCGAGTCTATCCATGAATGAAAGATCCCAACCTTATCTGTTTGCGACATTTGCGTCAGTTCCTTATCTGGGATACCTAGTTCCTGTTTCAAACTGGAGAATGTTGCTGGAGGAATCCTAGAGATTTCGTTATTGATATTAACATCTTGAACACCTGCAGACTGCATGGGCGGTCCCGGAGGCTGTCGTGCAGTCATTGAAGGACTAGGGTGTGTCAAAGGACCTTGGCCAGGTGTCGTTGTTCGACTGGGCGGGCGCTGATAGCCTGGCATCGGGTTTCCAGGTTGCTGCCCCGGATTCATCGGGTTCATGCCTTGGCCATTTGGAGGAAGCATCCCGCCACGGTGGAGCGGCGCCATATGCGGAGATGGGCCTGGGCCGAGTTGGCCCATAGGCGCTTGTTGCTGCTGCTGTTGTAAACCAGGGCCTGGCGCAACACCAGAGCTTGTCGGGGTCGAGTGCGACATAATGGGTGACGGTGTTGGGAATGGTGCTGGGCCTCGCTGAGGTGGCTGAGGGCCGTTTGTCGGTGGTGGCCGTTGGCCAGAAAGGAGTGGGTTGAAATTTGGGCCCGACCCTGGGGTCGATCCAGGGGGACCAGGCATACCAGGTTGACCTGAAATGCCGTTGGGAAGGGCCCCATGCACTCCCATCGGGAATGTTGTCGGTGGACCTGGTTGGGGAGGTTGTTGGCCTGATGGAAGCGGCGGACCTACGCCATTGGTCAAAGGACCATTGAAACCAGGCGTAGATCTCATACCATTCATTAGTCGACCGGCCATCATCGTCTGGGGAGGTTGCTGCATCGAAGGCTGGGAAGATGTCGAAGTAAGAGGAGGTTGGGGGGCGGGGCGTTGGCCTTGCTGTCTGTGAGCTTGCTGGGATATTTGATGCTAGGCAGAGATGAGCTTCTCGGCTCCATTTTTAGGTAAAAACGGTGCTGCGTACTTGCGTGTAGAGCATAGCATCGTCGCCAACGTTCCCACTTGATTTTGCCTGGAACAAGACCCAAAACACGCTCCACCACCTGGATTGGGGGTCAACGACACAACAGCAACTGGGGCCGAGATAACGCACTCGAATAGCAAACCCTGTCTGGCATTGATCGGAGGTGTCGACTCGGAAGGGATCTCAGCTTCCGCAACCAACTCACGGGCTGTCTTCCAAAAGCCTCTCTTTGAGCAGTAATCGTGGATATATATGTTGAACCTGCGAGGATACAGTCAGACGAATGCTAAAAACACAAAAGGGATCAAAAGGCGTACATTTTGTCGCCTTCCCATGACAGCTGGGTTGTCGACGCTACGCCATCAGGCTGTTGCTGTTGTGGCATAGGCTGGCGCTGCTGGCCCAGGTCAGGCGGGGCGACACTAGTCATGGAGAACAGGTGCGACGGTGACGAGCCAGCAAGGAAGCTTGGAGTCAAAAACAGAGCTTAGGGCGTGAGAGGGGTGGCTTGTTTGTGAGAACAAAATTAGGTCCGGAGCAGAGTATGTTGTGGGAGCGCGTGTCTCGATAAAGTAGTCAAGATTGGGAATATGTGGTCGATGACAGGTGGAATCAAGGACGATATTTGATTTGGAAATAGCAGGGGATATGGATGAGATATGATAGATATTACAATGTAGTAAAAAGGGAAGAGGCGGAGTCGAGCGATAGGCTCTGCAGGTGAGGTCCTCACCAGCCAAGCATTCCTCACTCATTCCGTTTTCGTCGCCGACTCAATATCCCGCAACTTGCCGACACGACATTGTCATTGTTACAAGCACCTATCGTGATTAGAGATTAATACTACCATAAGATACACTACTATAAATGTATCGTCCTCAATGTCGCCTTACAGCTGCAATCTGGAAATCCCATCCACCCAACACGTACTTGACCTCCAATAACCTCCGTATCTCCCTCCACCCTCCAACATTTTCCGTCCCTTCAGCCTCGATCATGTCAGTAGCCACATAGATAAAATCAGCGGGCGAGAGCAATGACCGCAGCAACGAGCCAATCAAGAATGAAATCAATGCAACAAAGAGTACTGTCGACAGTGTGTACTGCGTCCTCTGCCCCTGGATACCTGACACGGCGGCATCAACGTCACCGAGGCCACCTGGGACTTTCCGCGGAGGAGAAGGGGACTGAGGCGCCGCGGTGGTAGAGCTGCCGGCGCTAGTAGTAGCACCGCTAGCCGTCGATACAGCAGCGGCCAATGGCGCGCCAGTCGTGAACCGTGCCAGTGGATTCTGATATGACTGCAAGAAGCTCAGAAGCCCTCCTCCATGGCTAGGTGTCACACCTGAAGCTTGTGCTGTCGGGGTTGTCTCCGTCTTCGGCTGCTAATACCGCCCAAAATAACACCACATCAACACTCTTGCTTATCATTTCAACATAGCTTTCGGAGAAAGTACTTACAGTCCCCGGAGTATCCTCGCTGCTCTCAGATGTCGAGTTTTTTTCTCCCACTTGCTTCGAATCAGGATCAGGTGTCGAAGAACCAACAGCGGAAGGATCAAATAGATCGTCTGCGATGGCGATTGGCACTCTGAGGTCATCGGGTAGAGGTTCCGCGTCGTCCGGCACTCTGGCGGTGCACGGAAGACTGAGTAAAAGTTTTACACTCTCAACGAATGATCCTCACCTGGATAGAATAGCCATCTTCGTTACGCGGTCATCCAACAGCTCCTCCCGCCCAAGGCTCGTCAGAGACGCCTTCTCAGATGTCACAGTTGTTTCTACTCCGTTTATAGTGACCACCATTCGTTGCTCACTTTCCGCCTCTGGTCCAACTGTTTTGTTGTCACTTGCTACCCTTGGCTTCACGGCTATAACTACGAGAGCGCCCCCACCGTCTTGCTGAAGCTCAACCATCCATGGGGGTCGAGGCGGAGCAGTCTGCGTCTCACCTGTCAATGGGTCCTTGACTGTAGAGATCTGGTATTGCGCGGTGGGTAGCGTCAGCCTCAGCAGGTGGCGCGATGGGTTCCCAGTGCCCAATCCAGATGAATGCAACGGGGATGACGGCATTGTGTGCACGCTATAAGCCAAGGGAAGAACATTCTCGGTCCCTTCCGAGATTCCAGACTGTGTGAGCGCAACATATTGCCCTCGCGCCCCCACTCGTGCTCCAGAACGCAACCGCGACTTCAATACAACGTCGTAGCCATCAGGATACAGCTTCGAATCGACGACGAGTTCAGCCACCAAAAGGTCTGTCGAGGGGCGGACTTCGCCCTTCAACGTAAACACACCCGAGGGGCGCCCTCGCATCGATCCATCACGGAGCACACTCCCAGCCGACGAGGAGACACGTTCGCGCCGTTCGGGTGGAGAGCTTGGAGGAATCACAGCAGTGTCACTATGTGTCGAATGTGTACTCAGATGAGAAGATGATGACTGCGATTGATCCGTGGCTTCGGGCGTGCTGTCCTGGGGCGGCGGACTGCGACTTAACATGATCCTGCTCGGCCTTGGAGTTGGGTGTTCCCCGGAGTTTGGCGTAGAAAGTGTTACGAAAATCGTGACTGTATATAGTTTCCCCTCTGCAGCGTATTTCGAGTTGATGAAAATGCGGTTCTGGTCTCGCTTTCGCAGTTTCCATGCGGCCAATTTGAGACGATCATAGCCCTTTGGATCTGAGATAACCATACCAGGGGCAGGGAGACGAGTTATTGGCAGTGAGGCAATGCTTTTGATGTATGTCTCCACTGTCAACAGGGAACGTGTCATGGTCGCATTGATCATTGAATTCATAGCGGCGGGTATCGAGCCAGCGAAGTCGACCGCTACAAGCCGCATGCATCGAGTCGAAGGAATGGCGTAATTTTCTTTGGTATAAGGATCGAGTGTCTCTAAGACCCAAGCATCTACGTAGATGCGGCCTATAGGGAGTTGATATGAGTTATATTTGCTTGGCGCGAAGGATGCCACTGAGTCAGGGCTAAACGAAGCAGCAACGCAAAAAATTGCATTGCGTGCGTTTGATCGCTCTGCGACCTCCCCTGTATTGCGCCGGGACAGATTTGAGGGTGGGTTATGTCCCCTTGCTAAAACTGATGCAACATAAAACCCTCGATCACGGAAAGGAAAACCGCTTTTGGCCACCAGAAAACCGGTCTGCGCCTCTGCCCCAAAGGACTCAAAAACCTTGATTGAGTCGAATCCCTCGTCCCATGATTTCCGACATTCATATTCTTGGACGACGGATGCTAATTCCTCGGCGGAAACGCCTTCAATCACTTTGGTCCCTTTGTGTACAGGAATGATTGGCGATATCTCTGGCACCAGCTTACGATGCACAGACATCCCCTTGTCGCCGACAAGTGTCCAACCCTCGGTGGAAGTTATTCCTGAACTTTGTATGCTAAATTCTTGTGTCCACGCCAGGGCCTCCAGGGCATATTGCATCGGAAGCTTGGAGGATGATGGCACTGCCGCACTTCCTGATGAATTAGCAGGCGAGATAGCAGCTACCGCCTGCTGCGTCGTTGTCGTAGCTTGGTCTACAGCATATGTCCAAAATCTTGTCAGGGGGCTTGACGTACGAGGGGCGGACGCCCAGCCACTTCCAAGGCTGTTATTTGTCGACAATATTGGATCCGCAGCTTGGCCCTCCTCAGCACCCCATTCCGCCTTACGTCGACGAATGACACCCATCACAGGAGGTTGGTCAAGTGGTATACGGGGAGGTTTTACGCGCTTCATCTTCGAAAGGAGTTTGATCTCGGATTCGGGGATATCTTCGACGTCGACTTGCACCTTTGCGCCATTTACCATGACCAGTCCCTTCTCCTTCCCCGGTGCACGCCGAACAATGGTGAGAAGCCGATCATCGTCGACAAACATGGCATCATGGACTAATGAAATCCATAAACCACCCCCTTCGATCGAGAGTCGGTGGCGGCGTAGACATGAAATCGCCTGTGGGGGAGGATCCACGACAATGTCCAAAGAGGCTGCCCAGGTATCAACATCACAACGGATTTCACATTCAATACCAGGCATGGTGTTGCTTTCGCCATTGCTTGCCGAGGCTGATTGTCGACTCGAGGATACTTCATATTCTATTTTGAAGCTACCGCGTTCGTGATCGTATCGCAGCTCATTCGCCTTCGCCCCAGATAACCTCGTGACAACTGGAGGTCCACCACACTTGATCGCAAATTCGCCGATGCCTGCGAGCATATTTATCATCTGCGTTGGGATGGAGGTTTTATTCGTCCACCCCTTTGGATCGGATTGTTCGAGAAGAGTAAGCAGTGTTGTGGTTGGCGAAAGCGCCTCGATGGCCCATCCCTGTAAATCCACTTGGGTACGAATGACATTGGGGTCGACAGGTGGAATATTGGGGAAAAGATGATGATCCTCTGCTGAGAAAGAAAATACATGGATCGTCGTTGGTGATTTGTACACCGTCTTTAGCAACACAGAATCACGCCCGCTAACCATGAAGGATGACAAATAATTCAGAGGATTATTGTTGAAATACGTACGTGACTGGCCATGCTGGTTTCGTCTTGAAATGCCATAATTCCGTTAGTTCGTTCACGTCTTCGAGCAAGATCGCATCCTCATGCTGTTTATCCCAATACACTTTGGCACCTGGAGAAACAACAGCGCCATACAGATCCCATAAGCCAACTCCAACAAAAGTGGCCTCAGCTCGATATACCACAAGAGTCGGATCGATAGAATCTAGCTGTGTGATAGATACTCCACGGGCATCCGTCGCTTGTAAGGAAAGTCAGGAACACGCTTGAGATGTGCGATCCATAAGACATACTTCGTCTCCACTTGGCTTCGGGCTCCTGTAACAGAGAGGAAAAGTAGATGTAATTTCTTCGCACCCTTGAAAGTATAGACTTCTCTGCTGCCGGCGTGCGTTCAGTAGGGGGACGCGCTAGTCCAGGTGCTGTCACATTGGATGAAGAGCTGGCGACTGTCCCAAGCGAGGAGATTGTATTGAAGCTCAGGTCAGCTGTACTCGCAATATCTTGAAAAATCTTCTGTGGGATGATATACGAAGATGGATCCCTTTCTTCGATATCATGAACGGCCTGTAGCAGCCCATTCAACCGGATTCCGGGAGTTCCACCCGCAGCTTCAATAACGACTTTGATTTTCAGGACAGAGTGCTCGTCCAACAAGGCAGCATGAGTCATGCGGAGAACAATCTGCTCTGGTAACGAGAACGAAGATTCGGATGCTGATGAAGTGTTGCGCATAGCGTATGCAGACCATGGCAATTTTTCAACTTCTTCAGACGAGCCTCTCAACGTCACTTGCACATCCCACCCTCCCGATGAAGGTAAGACGCATTCGATAGATCGGGTCAGCCTTCGATTCTCGCGTATTGCGTGAACCTCGTCCATCCCTTGAAAATGATCATTGGGAGCGTGATCATCATCTTCCGGAATGATTGCGTAGTCGATCGTAAGAGCCGCCCTGTCGATCTGATAGCGTGTACGCTCAACAGAAACCCCATTTCCATAACCATTTAGTTTCGGAACTCGTCCCCCACGCTTCATAACAGTCTTGAGCAAACTTAAGACCATAGTGGAAAGTTGCTGAGTCAAACTGGCAGTAGAGGTGAATCCCCACATCGCTTTTAGATCATGTTGCCAGAAACATGTAACTCTGATCTTGCTTGACGAGGATGGCTTCTTCTTTGCTTGTTCCTCCGTCAAAGGAGCGGGGTTGGTGGGTTGAACATGCTGAACACACCAAGCGAACACTGTAATAGTATTAACATATGAAATTGCGCAAGGAGAGGATAGCTACATTTGACTTCAGACCTCACGAATGGCGGTGAAGGGCGTAAGTAGGCAGGCTCGTCAGGAGAGCGTGGTAATGAGGTAGATATATCAACAAGAGTCGTGGCATCATCAAATGAACGGGATATCGTGACAGCATCACGCGGGCTGTCAGACGGATTGGATGAGCCACATACATAGCAAACCAGGGGGATTGAGCTCACTTTGCGGGCCATCCCAGCGTGAAATTTGTTTTACATATTCTAGTCGTCCGATCAAATAGTTCCAACAGGTGCGCTTCTTCCACGGCAGGATCCCATTCCTGCCGCAGCTCAGGTGTCGTAAGAACGGCCTTCCAAGGTTCAAGTGACACAGTCTCTTCACCAGTTGCAACTTCGAGCACAAGCCTATAGATATCCTCCCCAGATTTACTCGAGTTTCGGTGTACGATCACGTCACTAAGCTCTGGAACAGAAGAGACGCGACCCTTCCCCTTCTTGCCTGGGGTGCCGTCAACTGAGGTACGAACCCTCTTCCACTCAGCAGGTGAAGACGATGTTAAAAGGGCTCGGAAGTGTGTTTCTGCATTATTCAATGCTGATCCCCATGTTTGTCGTAGCCTGCCAGGCGGTAAAGAAATGATGAGGTCATTGGGGTTATAACCATGCTGTAGAC